>NMUG010002253.1:0-16300 GCA_002855965.1 Monotropa hypopitys | reverse complement strand
TAGTTATAAAAAATATGAATAAAATTTGTTTTTAGATATTTGTTTGGAAACTAATTTTAAAAATTATATTAATTAGTCTTGTCAAAAATGAACGCAGTCAAATAAATTTAAGTGTTTTCTCTAATCATTTAAATGAGATTCACAAGTTTGTCCTTAAAATTATGAATATAACTTTAAACGATTAGATGAATTACTTAAATTTATCCAATTGCGCTCAGTTTTTTCAAGTCTACATAAAATAATATTTTAAAATTAATACACGATTCAAATTTTTCATACGGGACTCGATGGAGGTCACACACAAAAAAACTTGTGGAGAGGAATAATGGATGACATGGGGAAATGAACACGTCAGGCCAGCTCAAATGTGACACATGCTGGCAGCTCAGAATAACAATTCAGCTTTAGGAGAGAATGTCAAATAGGTCATCTCAGTTCCAAGAAAGAGTTCTCGGGGCTTACTTAACCTCCAATACAGTCGTTACTAGGGTATTACACTTACTAAGAAGGGCATAAAGAGAAGGCTGCTAGCAGATAAGGAAGCATGGATTGAGGAATTACATGTTGTACTATGGGTCTACAGAATAACTGCATGGACAGCAATAGGCGAGATGCCCTATGCAATGGCATTCGGGGAAGAAGTTGTTGTCCCAGTTGAGGTAGAGCTTCTTAACTATAGAACACCATCTTTCGATGAGTAAGGAAATGAAGAAGAATTAAAAATTGAGCTAAATTTACTATAAGAGAAGAGATAGACTACATCACAAAGGGTAGCAGCTTACTAGCAGAGAATGGCCAAATATCATGATGCCACGGCCAAGCGAAAGGTGTTTAGACTAGGAGAACTTGTGCTCAAGAAAGTTGACCCTACGTGCAAAAGGGTTGGAAAGCTCGAACCTACCTGGAAAGATTCCTATCAAGTGATTAGATACTCAAAAGCAGGGGCATATCAACTAGCTATCTTAAAGGGAAAAAGGTACCAAGTTCGTAGAATGCTGAACACCTCAAGTTGTATTGCAAATGACCGATATTCTTTCTGTTTCAATGTTTAATTTTCTTGTCCTTTTCAAATTACAGTAATATGCAATAAAAGCCCAAGTGTCCTTGATCGATAAACATTGATGTTATTTATTAATGCACATAAATTCCAGGAACCAAAGTCCAACAATCAAAATGTAATACAAGCCAAGAAAGAGGCCTATATGACCACTCGGATCAGGCTCAACAAACACTGGAGCGACAGTCGTAAGGGGCAAGAATGATGTTACGACATCTTCTTACAACAGACATGCTTGCTCTGAATGATAGCACCATGCAAGTGCACATAAACATCATTAGCACATAAAATGGTCCCTAATATGTATAGCGAAATGCAATACAACACTGAAGCGCTACTACATAACCATTCGCTCAGGGGAGCAGTCAAGTCAAGCGACGAGCTAAAAGAAAGACCAAAAGAAAGCAATCATGTTATACAAAAGAAAAAATGCAAGGGCGGGTAAACATTTCAAACATTACAAAAGGGAATAGATACATTATACGTCCAAGCTTAGCATGTATATATTACAAATAGTCGAATCAACAATCAAAATTATAAAACAAAGAAGAGATCAATCGACAACTTTGTCCTCTAATGTAGCCAATTCGACAGGAGCTTTGACCACCTCAACAGTATCGTTCTTCTCTCTAGAGGCCTGGGAATGACTAGGCTCGAAAATAACATCAGTTGGAGTACCTGTGCCCACAATAGATGTTTTTAAAAGATCCTAATCAATAGGGTCCTGTTGATTGGGAGCCTTAGTTATTCCATCCTCAGAAACTAAGACTGGGATATCTCGATGAGTCGAGAAAAGGTCTTCTGGTTTAAGCTTGAAAAAGAGAAGTCGATGCCAAAATAGTGATTCGATCAGACAGTCCTCAATGCTTCGAAGCCTAGAGAAGCATAGTGACTATCCCTTTGCTTATACTCTGTAGATTAACACCTGTCTTAGAAAATTTATTTGCAATTTAATTAATTGTAAGTTTATTTATGCTTTTAGTTTAAACAATATGGATTATAAAGTTGAAATAATTTAATCTATATAATAAAGATGCCGAGTAAGAAAACCTTTAGAAATAAGGTTTAGAATGTGTTAAAAAAGTTTTGAAATGAGTTAGGAGTAGTTGGGTAATTTGCTAGGAAATGGCCTGAAATACACCCTTATATCGAAATGGGTTCTAACTGTTCACTGTTCTTGGCCTAGGTAAACTTTTATACCGAAATATATTTATGAGCACATATCGATATGTGTTATATGCGGTGATCACATATTGATATGTGTAATAAAACTAATCAATATGTGACAAACTCAGCTCTCTGGATTTTGGCTAGAGAGAATTAGCACATATTGATATGTGCAAGGGCATATATCGAAACATGATTCAACTAAGGGGAATGAGTATGTGTAAATTCCATACCAAAATGTTAAGAGCAAGAATAATATATCGAAATGAATTAATATATATATATATATATATGAAAATTTTTATAGGTGTTAAGTGGAAATGGAGCGGTGGGGTTTTGTTTGAATCTCGAAATAATAACTCATTCGGTGGAAAGCGAATTCCATACTTCGTGAACTCGAGAAACATTTTCGAAAGAGGGGATGTGGAACCAAGAGTTGAGGGAGAAGGGTAAACAATGAATTCATTGGTTTTTGCTCGGAGTTTTGTTTGGGGATTCAATCTAAAGCTCGAGAAATCAAATCAATCGGGTAAGATGAGTTCAATATTCTCTTTGGTTGGTTGATTTTTGAGAATCATAGGATTAAAAACTAAGTATTTTGTTTCAATGTTTCAAAAATAGTGAGTTTTGTATAAATCTTTGTGAATTGACGAAATCAATTGGTATAAAAGGGTGTTAGATGAGTGGGATTGTAAATAAATGATCCTTGTTAACTAATTGAGTTGGATTTGTGTTTGGAGTTATCTGGGTTGGGTAAAATGTTAAGTAAGATGATGAATATTGTTTGGTTCTCTGGGTTTTCATATGAACAATATCACATACTAATATGTGGAATAGCCACATATCAATATGTGTAGTCGGTGTAACCAATCGATATGCATGGTCAGTAAGATCAATCGATATGTGAATTTAATAGGACACATATCGATATATGTCGCACACCGAAATGGTGGTTCAGAATGTATATCGATATGTTAACAATGAGGGAACCAATCGATATGTAATTGAAGGGGATCTATTGAAGGGTGAACAACAAGGACACATACTGATATGCAATGAAGCGCATATTGATAGGCGAGCACACTGATGGGAATTAGTCAGTATAAGAAGGAAATGAAAATAAATTAAATAGAAGATTAAATAAAACTTGAGAAAATATAAATAACAAAGAGTGTCAAGGGGTGGAGAATTAATGTTTAAGGAGAATTAGAGTAAATGAATAGTAATTTAAAGTAAATTTTTATTTGAATAATCAATTGTTGATATTTATTTAATACAAATATTAATATAAGAATTATTTTAGGGACTAATACAGGCACATCTAACGTGACTAAGAAATAAAAGAAGTTTCTTTTAAGAGGTTGAGGTGAATGAGTTTGAATATTCAAATTATTTAGTTTCATAGTTGTAGCTCATGCATTATGCCAATGCATAAAATCAAAGTGCTAAGGCACTGACCAGCATAGTGCTAGAGCACAAGCTCATACATTATGCCAAGGCATAAAATCAAAGTGCTAAGACACTGACCAGCTTAGTACTAGAGCACAAGCTCATGCATTATGCCAAGGCATAGAATCAAAGTGCTAAGGCACTGACCAGCTTACTAGAGCACAAACTCATGCATTATGTCAAGGCATAAAATCAAAGTGCTAAGGCACTGACCAGCTTAGTGCTAAAGCACAAGCTCATGCATTATGCCAATGTATAAAGTCAAAAAGTGCTAGGGCACATCTCAGCTTAGTACTAAAGTACAAGCTCACGTATTATGGCACGGCACAAAATCAAAGTACTAAGGCACTAATCAGCTTAGTGCTAAAGTGCCAAGATACGACTTGAAATCCACCAGAAATGCGCAAAAGATATGTGGCTAAGAAAAGAAGGCTACTAGAATGCAATCCCCAACAAAAACACATGCAAGGAAAAGTGAAATAAAAAATGAGGTTTGAGACTGCAACAATATGAAGGTTTTTGCAAGAAATAAATAGTGCTAGCCCTCAGCTAAGGGATCCGTTCATTCTAACACCACGATATGGGATAAAGATGGATCATCATCGATAGACTTTTCGGCCACATTCTGGACTAGGGAATCTTCAACAAAGGCATCAGAAGTGACTTCAGCTCCTATATCACCACCTCCCACATCTATAATTGTAGAATCATCCATGGTCACTTCAAAGAGTTGGGTGCTGAAGTCAACATTAGGGTATCTGCTGACGCACTAGCGCCACATCTCTTCAAAACCTTCAAAGTAGCTAGAAGTTACTTCCTCAGCATGCCCTTGTTGCTCCCTGTCATAAACCTCCCGCAAGCATGCCAAATGTTCTTCAGCTTTGGTCAGGGCAGCGGAAGACCTCTCATGTGCATCATCCATAGTGGCTTTTTCGGCCATGGCTTTGTCCAAGTCACTAGACAAGCGTGCAGTATAAGCCTCCTCGACCGTGAGCTTTTCCTCCAACGCCTGAAGTTCCAAATCTTTTCTCTTTTCACTCAATATTATAGCATCTCTCGAATGAGCTTGGCGGATATCCTGTTCGAGCTCCTAATTCCTCTTGGCCAACCTTTTTTGCTGATGGGAAGACTTAGTAACTTCCTGGGCTATGTGCAAACCCTTCACAAAAGACTGAAATCAAGGAGAAGATCTTGCTAAAAATTGCAGGACAGAAAAAGTTACGGTAAAGGCAAAGCCTACCTTGCTCATCTCCACCAGAAATTCTGTGGAAGTAGCTGCTGGAGGGCGGTCAGCCAGATACTTGAGGTCAGCTCGGGATGCCATACAATTGGTTTTCACCAAGGCATGATCATCACCAAATAAGACCATTGGTCCATCGTCCCCAGTCAGTATACCTTTTCCCTTGTCCTTGCTGACCTCCTTGGAAGGTACCAACCTTTGTTTTTTTAGATCGGCATCAGAAGGTCAATCCAGCTCAGTTCCCATCCTCTTTGTTCCAGTTACTTCGATTGTCAGAGGGAGAAGATGAGTAGTGGTCAATAGAGCAGTAATGTGAACAGATTGGGGAACTGTGGCTGGACCATGGGCTCCCTCTACGTTCTTTTTCTTCTTTTCGACAACTTGACCGGGGGCCAAGTTTCCCCTCTCCGCCTTCAACTTGGCTAGCGCTTCCTTGCTTAGCTTGGGAGCCATGTCTCTGTTTGCTGCCTCTACATTACCGAAAACATGATGAGAAATTAGTTGGCAGCAAGACCAGGGAAGGATATAAAAAATATACCTCTCTCCAACACTATGGCCTCACTTCCTACTTTAGGACCTAAAAGGTAAGTCGAGAGGCTCTCCGGGGAAAGGAGTTGATCTGGTTCATGGATATCATAACCCCTAGCACATTTAATCTCGTCTACTTCCTTCAAAGATACCAAGGTCCTCAGCCGAGCTAGACAAGTAAGGAAAGAGATGCCATAGATAAAACAGAACAAGAAGAAGAGTGTGAAAAGACCCAAGTAAAATGGGCTAGTGCTCACACTGAGACAAGGGGAGGCCCCATTTCCTCTGAACACAGGGAGTGGGATCATCTTCCCAGCCCTGAAACTCTCATCCAGAACCGCTAATAAAGAAGAACTTGTCCTTCCACTCTTTAACTGACGAAGGCAGTCTACCAACCATCATAGGGGAGTTGGGCCTTCGACTAAAATACCACCATGCCTCGGTATGGATTAAAGAACGAGGACACAGTCAAGGGGTTTTGGCCGTTAGACATAGCTAGCCACAAGATGGCATAGATGATAAGGAGTATGTATCCATTAGGGGCCAACTGACCTGGGGCCAAGTTGAATTTTGAGAGAATCTGCCTAATGATCTTTGGGAAAGGAAGGCGCAAGCCGGCCTCCAGGACGTCTTGGTAAATGCAAATCTCATCAGGGGAGTAGTCACAAGCTCTTTCATCACGATCAGGGACTCTCAAAGGATGGCATCCGGAATCTGGAATCGTCGATGTATGACAACTAGGTCATCAGAAGTCAAGATGGAAGGGTATGTCATAGCGGAGTAGTTAAATCTAGGCCTAGGGTAGAAATGGGTGTATAATTGCCCAGAGGTCTCTGCCGACACTTCTCTGGAGTTAGGGTCCCTTAATGATGAAACCCTAGAGCCGCGGCCTATGAGAGGCATTTCCTCTTCTGTGTTCCCGCTTGTCGACATGGTGTCCTATGGTACTATATTTACACATGTCAGGCACAGCCCAACGGGGACTAAGTTTAGAATCAGAAAATACAGATAATAGGCGTACCTAATAAGGAAAATGAGATTTTCAAGTTGATGCTCCAAAGGATGCTGCAATATTTGCTTCTTGATAAAAAAGGTTCTCAGTTACGGCAAAGCGCTCAACTCTCGCAACCTTGCTACTAAACAAATTGCATGGACCTTAAGACTGGGTTCCAGACGGCGTCTGATTGCACTCTCATTTTAGAAAGGCAAACCGTCATTTAATCCTTGTCGTTCAATGGTTTGCCGATGAACGGTTGCATAGCGTCCACGTGGCTAATGCGCGGTTCACTGTCTTATGCATTTAATGTCCTCAAACATTTCAAAATGGCGGCATGTTGTCAAACTTGCTTTTGTCATAATATGACTACGCCCATTATGTCAAAAGCAGGGGAGCACTGATGAAGAGTGCCGAGATAAGAGCTCTTTAGCTCAACACCAACAACAGGTCAGCGTCAGGGCTACTCATCGCCTCGGCACAAAACCAGCCCGAATTACAGATGAGCTATCATATCTTTGGTCTGAACGTGTAAGAGGTTACCGAGAGGCCTTCCCTCATCTCAGGCGCGCATTTAAATTGAATGATTGACTTACCAAAAAGGATAAAACTACCTTCTGTAATGGTTGAGATAAGAATAGAAGGTTTTCGATGGTCAATGGAGCGTATGCGATAAATAGGAGAGCCCATGCGAAAATCAGGGGGACATGTCGAGAATCACGAAAGCTCACCAAAACTGGAACATGGGTATATAACTCTCACATCAACACGATGATAGGTACAGACTTCTTCCTGACTCTCATTTTCCTCCTTGAAATCCATTCTTCCATAAATGTTACTAACTTAAGCATCGGATGATCTTTGACAGACACCCCACCGATGTTAAGAAATCTGTTTTTCTAGATATCTGAGTTGTTGGACAGGAAACACAGAAATTAATTCATCACATGGATTCAGGTACATACACACAATTTTAACTAGGGCTGTACAAAAAATCCGTTGAACCGTGAATCCGGTCCGAACCAAACCGATCCGTATGTTTTGAACTGGATCCGTGGATTAATAGTCCGGACACTGATTCAAAAGTTAGAAAACCGTGAGATTAGGTTCGGTCCACGGATTTTGATTATAAATCCGTGGATTATCCGAACCGAACCGTGAAATATTACAAATAATTTAATAAACATGTAAATATATTTCTAATGTAATAAATTATTTCAATAAGTATACCTATTTCAGTTTCTATCATTCTAGGCCTTTTTTCTCATGTTATTTATAAGTAGTTATTACAATTTGTTTGCATGGAGTCTCATCTTGAGTTGTTTATTTACCCCGATATAATATTTTTACACTTTTGTCTCTTTTTTTTATCATTCACGATCACATTTAGTTTATAAAGGCATATTTGAAAGATTTATCATGAGTGAGTTGATATTATCCTCGTGAAAGTCATCTTTTTTTGCGATTGAATGTTTTTGTACTGATTGGAGTTAAATTTGAAAATTTATGGGAGTCGGAAATGTAAACTGCGGATAAAACCGAACCGAACCGTGAGATTGAGTTCGGATTGGAACCGATCCGTGAGACTTTTGGTTCGGACACGGATTGAATTTTCTTGGAACCGTGAGATTATGTTCGGTCCTCGGATTTATAGAAATCCGAACCAATCCGGACCGTGTGCAGCCCTAATTTTAACGTCAGATAATTAAATATTAAAAAAAATATATACAAAATATGTTTGAAAAAATATTAATACGGTATTGTCAGTTTTAAAATGAAAATTGTAAAATCTAGCCTTGAATTTTAAATAGATATGCATACAATTAATTATTACATTCTGCAAAAAAAATCTTGAATATACGGATGTAACATTTTTTCTAAAAAAATATGGGGAGGGTGAGCATCTTGAATGAGTGTATGACAGAAAATCTTGAACGAACAGATGTTGCGATCTTGTGAGGGAGTCTCCTAACTAATTATACACTTAATAGTGCACACATTTTCAAAGAAATCGGACACTAAATAAATTCACAACCTGTTTGACTATATTCACAACCTTTGTACTGTGCCTTTTTTCCCTAAAGGTCTATGAGATAAGATCTCATTCCTTAACTCTGTTTTTGTACACAACATAATAAGGTTCGTACGGAAAATTTAATTTTGAGATTATTTTTAAAATATTATTTTTTAATTAGATAACGTATAATTTTTTTTAATCGTTTAAATTTTAATTCACAGTTTAAACTGTTTACATGATGAAAATTCAAACGATTAAGGAAATTTTATACATTATCCGATTAAGTTGATTTTTTACAAAATAATATAAAATAATATTTTAAACAAAATTCCGAAATTAAATTTTTTGTATGAGTCCCACCCTGGATTGGGGATATGGTGGGGGATGAAGTATGCTCCTTATCTTTATTGTTTATAGTCATACTATATAGCATGACTGATGAATAAATTAACAGTGCATGTAGTAGCATATCCTAAAGTTTTTAATTCAATATTCTAGTGGGCTAGATACCGAAGTGGGAGTCATACACACAACAACCTAGCGGTCTCACCAATTCATCACACTACTCTAGTCCGACACTCGAGGAATAATCATCAATCATTCTACTTAGTGGTGCCTCCGAGATATACAAAAAAGGATGAATCCATATCCCCGAGGGCCCCACCGCCCTGCCCCTAGAGCATCGTGGAGAAGCTAAATTGCGAGATATGCTTCGATTGGTCAAGGATCCAGAATTGCCCAAACACTATGAACACACATAGGGTCTAAATCCAGACAGTCACTAGAAGGCTCAGTGGGATTCGAATCTCCCACCCTGTGGTTCTTTAGCGAGCCTGAATTTTAATCACACTGGCCTTTAACCAACCGAGCTGTGCCCCAAGGGTGGGATGTTCTCTCCTTTCCCTCCGACATAGGTTGATCGGCCTAGCGGTCCCTTGAGTTGGCGAACCAACTGCTATATTGTGTGACCTTACCCTTGAACAACTGACACTCTGTTACAGCTTGCTACCTATTGTTCGTCCACATGCCAGAGGATCTAATCTATCAGACCTACCAGAAAGACCATCAATCACAATCGTCACTTGCCCGATGAAATCCTAACCGACCATGTGGGTTGTAGCTCATGATGTCACCATCTTGTTGGACTATGGTCAATGTCATTCGAAATGGCCCCCACGTGTCAGGTGTGTGCATAATTGGAGAGCAAGTCAATGAGGCCAATATAAGGTACAATAGAAAACGAATTGGAGGAGTCTGAAACCTTAAGTATCGTTACTCTATCTCTCTGCATACTTACCATCTCCAACATATATTAACTTGATTGTTGAAGGTCCTTTTCGGTTGCCGCGACTAGACAAACACTCGTTGTTTTCTCAAGTGTGCAGTGAGTGTATAGTTTTGCACTCCTTCTCATGCAATCCTTTGCTCAAGCGACCACTCTCAAATGATGAACTGTACAGATCGAGATCCCACATTTGAAAACTAACATAGGGATTACCAACCCCAGATTCCATCATATTTCGTCCTCTCCTTGTTCAATTTCTGAAATCTCTCTAGAATTAATCTAATTCGAGCCATGAGTGGAAATAACCAACTTTCTCTAGTCTCTGGTACAAAAGACACTCATACCCCTTCCCCCTCCTTCGCCTCTTACTTCAATCGATGTTCTAAGCTCCTCTTCTTTCCTCACTCCTCCTCCAGGGTTATTCCTTTATCGCCCATCCCTGTTTAATAGTAGCTTCTGCAAAGGGATGCAGAAATTGCATCCCTCAAGGACTAGATTGCTAAACTCATTAATCTGGTACTGTGTTCCACCTCATCTGCCTCCCTCACATGTCACTACCCAACCCGATCCTATGGGTTATGACTAGCCAGTGAGATAACTCACGAAGACCTCAAATGAATAGTTCAAGGTTTATTTTACTGAGTGATTCAATCACCACCCATATTAATTGTCGACGGTGACTTCTTCACTATCGTTGAATGCTTCTCCTGAACTAAACTTAGAGCTTTTTCCTTGCTAGATATTCCTTGACCACTGTTCAATCTCACTACTAAGCACTGCAATAACAGAAAACAGTTAGAAGACCCCCCGGCACTGTGGCTTGGAAGGCCCTCTAACGATTAAGTTAGTTCCAAATGGAATAATGGAATCCTTATTGAGAGAGAGAGAGAGAAAGAACAGAGAGAATTCAAGAGCCCAAGAACGAATGGATTAGAATGTACCTTTCACAGGTGAAGAAGCTGCCTTTTGTATCTCCGCTCTCTTCATTAATGGCGACCTTCCAACTCCTTGACTTCTCATCAAGAAAGGGAATGAACGTGGACAGAAGACTCGTCGTCTTCTTTCTCATAGCATTCTTACATCTTATCTTCTTATCCTCTTACTGAGCACATAATGATTCAAGTGACTCTATGAGACTTACGCGTGCATCCAATGCCACTAACTGACCAATTGATGCACATACATCCTATAGCCGCACTGTCATGATCCTGCACTGAAGATGCTTGATGCACTGGTCTAGCCTTATCCTCAACCGACATCCTGGATCAACATGAGGCTCACCTTATCCGTTATAATCCACCTGCGCACCTTACTGCTGCACTGCCAGAATGTCCTTCTAGACCTAATCTTGGTCGCACTGCATACAAGGGGGTGTACAGGTTGGCTAAATCACTTCGGTTAAGGCCCAAACATTAATCCTTACATAACCTTTCCAACTAGATCATCCATGATCTGACAAGCATGTCCTAAACAGGCTCTTCTTACTCTGTTGGACATGTCACCAGCTAATCATGGACAAACTAATTAGCAATGATAACACTCCCACGTGACACTCCACGCAGATGTCCTAATCTCACAGAGGGAATAACACCTTCAACCATAATATCTGATGTCTTGGTTGCAATGAATAACATCTTTGTCAGCCCGATCTGAGCAGCCACGTGTCATCTATACTTTATCCCTCCACAATTGCCCCCAGCTTCTCTTGCTCCAGCCGCACTGTAGGAGGAGGTGAAGATACTCGGATAGCAACCAAACGACAACATTTCAATCTGCTGAGATAAACGAGTAACCGTCATTCTTCAAAATCAATAATAATCATTACGCTCATTAAACACGGTGGGACCCATACATGCATTTTCACACTGAAATGGCCCATTCCCCCATGTTGACAGCGACCCGTTACAAATTCGAAATTCTCCAAGCCATGCATACCAATCCTCCCCCTCCATTCTCCAAGGCATACACCGCTTCACATCCCTTTGTCCTCTTCTTCCCCTCTCAGGCTTTCGAGAGTTATCGTTCATCCTCTCCTCCAAAATCCTCTGTCATTCTCAACTTTTGTAAGTCCTCTAACTCTTCTGGCTCTTATTTTTCTTCATACTTTCACCTTCTTTGCCCCCCAAAACTCCGTAATCACTCGAACACCATGGGCGTATTTCGCACCTGGATTGGTACTCCTACCAAGTTCCTAGCCTTCAGAGTGATCTTCAACATTCCTGAGGATGTGGTTGTGGAGATTGTACCTCCTGATTTCAACTACAACACAGTTGACGACAACACACTCATCATCCCCATGATCCAGGTCTTTGAGGGTGGGATCAGATTCCCCCTCCACCCATTCTTCCACCGCTTATGCCAATACATGGAACTTACCCCCTCATAGATGTCCACCAACATGGTCCGCATTGTGATGGGGGTTAATGCCCTTAATGAGATTACTGGGTCCCGCATGACCATTCATGAAGTTCTGTACCATTATACCGTGAACCGCACCAACGAAGGGGTTTGGTATTTTAAGAATAGGAAGAACAATGGAGACTCGTCGAAGCCACCCTTGATTCTGACAAGGGAGCCGACGATGACAAATTCATCGTCACGGGCAACTGGGAGTTTCACAAAGGAGCTCCCCAATCTCACCCCATCCCCCGCAAAGAGGGAAACCCTGTCAGTCTGGCCTATTACTTATGCACAAATTCCCTCCATCTTTATTTCAATACCACTCACTGACTAACTTAACTTTCTTTTTGCAGCCGCCTCTAAAATCAACAAGAAATCTCGCAAGAATAGGGAGTATTTGGCAGATGAGGTAAACACAGACCTCTTCCACACGAATGAGCAAGGCCAATCGCTTAATTGCGCCATCCACAACCTGCTCCAATACTGTACCGCATTACCACGAGTACTGTGGAGTTTACCGGCCTCAATTTTCCTCACACCACAGAATCCTGGATCCTCCCTCCCCTCCAGCTGAAGTTGTAGGAACCTTGGTTGCTGACACCTCAAGAAGCGAGCGAGGTAAATCCATCGTTGGTGTCTCTCCTTCAGTTAAAGAGGGCTCTTCTTCCCGAGCGCGGGCCCAAGTTTCATCCCCCCAACACACCATGTCATCTTTTGACTTCAATTCTATAGCATCTGGCATGCTGCCTCTACCATCCCACAGGGGACGAGGAGGTCCGGGAATTGCAATTGGGTGTACCCGTACTGTCACACGGGCAACCCCTACTACCACATCTTCTGCTGCTGCCCCAAAAGGCATCAGAAACAACCATTGTTGCACTTCCCCCATACCTCCAACAAGTACATTGACTACTCCCTTGACAAGCCAACTCTCTGCTACTGTTGTCTTGACCTCCAGCATCATTGTCACTGACCTGTCATTGACAACCCTTCCACTTCCCACCACTCAGGGTGATGATCTGCCACCTCCTCCAAGAAGTGCCGCACGGATGAGGCCGCTCCCGAGCTCAACGATAGCCTCTTTGATGACGACCCCTCCGAACCCCACATATGGAAGCCCATCCTTTACAAAGACAGAGGTGGACAGAGGGTCCGAGCTGTGGATTCAGTTGCTGACCCTTCGACTGCTATTGGCCTAGCCGAGGCACTATTGCTCCTAAAAGACATGATACAAGAGCATAACAATGAAGGTGCAACCCTTTATAAAAAAATCATCTGCAATTCAATCAAGGAACAACATCCCACACTTGTCTGACCCTGATTGGTATGAATATTGACTTTAACTTCCCTTTCCTTTCTTCTCAGACCGTGCAGTGCGCCACTCTTTTAAAGAGAAAGATGGATGAAACGTTCCAGGCCCACGAGCGCAAATCTGCCACGGTGGTTAAGCTCATGGCAAGGGTCTCTAAGGCTGAGAAGAAGGCCACATTTTCTGAAGAACAAGACTGCCGAGTTGGGTGGGAGCTCGTGGCGGAGAAAAGCAAGGTCCTCGCCCTGGAGCTGGAAAAGGTGGACATAACCAACTCTGCGAAAATTAAACTCGAGCTGACTCAAGCCGAGCATGAGCAAGATATGAAGAAAGCGGATGATCTCCACAAGATCGCCATCAAAAAGCTCGAAGACAGGGTCCAACACAGAGACAAGTCATTGAACACCGCGCAGGCCGAGAATGTACAACTGAAGGAGGATATGGCAGCCGCTATGGAGAAGGAGCACGAGAGAGGGTGCACAGGAACGGTGGCCAATTACACCAAACAATTTCAGGAGCTGCTTCCCTCACTTGTGGATGAATTCTTTACCAGATACTGGGATTCAACTCTTGACTTCTATGGAGTTGCTTGGGATACCCCATTGAGGGCTGCAGCCCCATTGCCAAGTCAACTGTCACTAGTGGAGCCCTCCATGCCTGCCGAGGAGTCGCTCAGGACTGACCCGCCCGTGCTACCATTTGAAGCTGACACTGCCGCGCTGCCCCAACCTGGAGAGGTTCAAGTGGAGGATCTCCCCGCACAACTAAACGAGGAATGTATACCAGATTACCCTTCTACCCAAGTTGTGGGGTCCCTTACTGATTTAACCATTGAAAACGCACAGGTCGCTGAATCCACCACGGCTGCTTCTACGGAGCCCAGTGTTGTATCACCCTGAAACATTTACAACTCTTTCCTTTGAGGAACTTGAACTTTATTTCTTTGGTCTGTAATAACTTCTGACTTTGGTGCTCGCTACATGCTAGCACCCGTACTTTGCTTTTTCTGTTGTTGATGAGGTGGTGGCCAGCAGGTAGGGCCATGTTTGTTTTATGCTCAACTTTCAATCTTAGTTTACAACTTCAGCTTTCACGCTTGCTTCATATAAATTCTGCTTCATCCATATTTTGCCGCACTAAAGCGTAGCCGCAGTGACCAACATACTGGTCTCTTTCCTACATTACTCTGTACGCGGGATTTTCGGGTTTCCTACCCTCTTTAGGCCTTGGGAAACTTCGTTTGCTTCCTCGGCCAAGGACTATTAGTGCCCCTCGAGTTTCTCACTCATTTGAATCTGGGCTACCTTGGGATTTCTCATCCCCTAAAGGCAATAAAGATTCAGGATCATCTTAGACCCTTGTGGGTTTCCCCCCATTTAAATCAGGACTATCTTGGGATTTCTCATCCCCTAGAGGTACTGCGTTTGATTTAGGACCACTTTAGACCCTTAAGGTTTTCCCACTCATTTCAAACCGGGGCCTTCTTGGGACTTATCATCCTCTAAAGATGGCTTTTGGTTTAGGAACCCATAGACATATGGATTTTCTAGGCTTCTCGCCCAAATTCGAACTCAGCACCATGGAATTTCTGGTCCCCTAATGGTGGAATTCTCTGCCTAGCCGAGCTCAGGAACAATAAACCTAGGCCTTCTCAACCCATTCTGAGCATTCTCTGCTCGGGACCATTGCCCCCCAATGAGGAAGTGAAAGTTTTTCTCAAACGTTCTTTTGCTCATTACAAACTGATATTCTGACTTTTTATAATCATGCAACCATGGCTTGGCAAGGAAAGTAATATTGATAACATTTCGTTCAATAATGCACCAAGCGCCAAGTACATCAATAATAGTATTTCTTTAAATTGGAAATGTTCCACGCACGAGGAATGGGATTTCCACTTAGATCAACCAACTTGTAAGCTCACTGGTCTGATTTGCCAACAACCTTGTACGGGCCCTCCCAGTTTGGCCCTAACTTGCCATCAGCTGGGTCCTTTGTGGTTCCCAGAACTTTTCTAAGAACGAGGTCACCGATGCCGAACTGCCTGAGGTGGACTCTTTTGTTGTAAAATCTGGCCAACTGCCCTTGGTACGCCACCAACTTGACTAGTGCTTGCTCCCTTCTTTCATCTGCTAGGTCCAACTGAACTGAAAGTGCTTGGTCATTGCCCCCTTGTTCCACTAATGTAGTGCGGATAATGGGGATTCCAATCTCTATTGGTATCCCAGCTTCTGTCCCATAGGCAAGGGAATATGGCGTCTCTCCGGTTGTGCAGCGAGGGGTCGTACGGTAAGCCCAAAGTACAATTGGCAGTTCGTCAACCCATGCCCATTTGGCCTTCTCTAGTCTCTTCTTAATTCTATCCAACACAGTCTTGTTTGAAGCTTCTGCTTGGCCATTGCACCGCGGATAGCTGACGGATGCATAGTAGTTCTTGATTTTGTAAGTAGAACAAAATTTCTTGAAACGGTCTTGAAATTATGTGCCATTATCTGATACAATGGCATAGGGAACTCCAAACCATATAATGATGTTCTTCCAGACAAATCTTTCTGTATTCTGCTCTGTTATCTTGGCCAACGGCTCCGCTTCTATCCACTTAGTGAAATAATCTGTTCCTACCAAAAGATACTTCACGCCCCCCCGAGCAGTCGGCAGTGGACCCACAATGTCCAGGCCCCACTGAGCGAATGGGAAAGGACTTGTAAGCGGTGCCAAATCTGCTGAAGGTGTGTGTATGATTGGCGAAAATCTCTGACACTTGCCGCATTGCTGAACATAAGGCTTGGCATCTTCTTGCATATAGGGCCACCAGTACCCTTAAGAAATGGCCCTATGAGCCAATGACCTTCTG
>NMUG010002252.1:0-16301 GCA_002855965.1 Monotropa hypopitys | reverse complement strand
GTTGTTGGAAAATAAAGAAACAAATATTTGGTGGAAATTATTAAGATTAAGAGGTTTAAGTAATGATTCGTAGCCGGAAAGTATTAAAAATATTATCTTTTCGGGACGGGTCATTACATCCAGCCTTGGATTTCTTCATTTCAGGAATCTCCCCCACGCCTTCAGCACTGTCCTCGGCCCCCAAAGCGACCTTGGCATTGACTCATCCCTTCTTGAAAACCTTCTCCTTCAGCCTTCCCAACTGACTACGGCACTCGGCTGCCGCCTCTTCATACCCCCTGCCATAATCCTCCTCCGCCTTATCGGCTGCTCTCTTCTGCACCTCCTCCATCTCCGCCTTCAGCCGGAGGTTCTCAGCCTGGAGGTCCTCGCGCTGAGCATTTTTTGCATTCCGCCACGTTGATCTCGACCGTCGCTAGGATCTGCTTGTTCTTCTCCTCCACATCGGCCATGCACCCTCGGACCTCGGCGAGCTTCTCCGCCGCCGCCTTGTCGGCCAGCTCTCGGGCAGCCTGTTGCCGACCGAGGCGCTGATCCACGCCGGCGCCAGCGTGCATCATCTGCAAAAAGACAAGTTATCAACTCAAATACCGAGGGAAACAAGTTCAACAAATTCAAGGCAGTTGTGCTTACCATTGCGCCGAAATACATCATCCTGCGAAAACAGGACCAGGGGCCTTTGGGAAGGCGCTCCACCTCCCTCGGCAGAGTGAAGGCCTGGGCCAGTGTCAGTGCCATGCCGGGGCGCTCATCCAGCATGTCCCCCATCTCGGGAGCAATTCCCTCATAGAAGAGCTTCGGCTCAAAAGGAATTACCTCCCTCCGGAAGGATGCCGCCGTCTGCTGCCCCACGGGATCTTGGGCGGAACCCTTCTCCGCAGTAGCCGAAGAGTGCTCGGTCGACTGCGTTCCCGCATCAGTCCGGGTCCTCTTCTCCCGACGAGCTCTCTGCAGCTTGTGAATAACATCTTCGACACGACTTTTTGCCATCGTCTCCTTCAGAATTGCCACCACGGGCTCAACGTTAAGGCCCTACATCTCGTCGGCCAGGAAGTCGTCCTCGAGATTGATCACCTTTTTGGGTCCCATTTCTACCTCCTCGACAGACGGCGAAGCAGACGTTTCGGCTGGCGGTGTGACGGAAGGCTCGGCTGGATGAGTAGCAGAGGGCTCGGCTGAGCGCCTAGCAGATGTCTTGGCTAGAGAGGGTCGCGACCGAAGAGTGTGGGTGTAGGTTGGATGGTACTCCAACAAGGTCGGGGCCGAGCGTCTCGCCTCTGAAAGGGCAGAGAAAGCCTTTACTCTGTCAGCGCCGGCCACGTTCTTGCAGCCACTGAGGACCCCGGCGTCTGCCCGAAAAAGAGCAGATGGTTAGAAACATCCGAGAAGAGATCAGATAAGAAGAAACGTCAGCCGAAGTAACAAAACTTACTAGGGACACCCTCCAGAAAAGGCACGGTATATACGTGCCCCGAACCGTAATGAAAGGGAATGGAGAAACGGCTAGAGACGATGATCACGTCGTCAGTATATTTGTCTGAGTCCAGCAAGCCGACAATCAGGCCGGTCTGGCCAGGCCTCCGGCCCAGATAATATTTGTTGGATTTCTGGTTGTATCCAACAAAGTAACATCCGAAGATGTCTTTAAAAGTGTGTCGATCTGCCGGCGGGAGGGTCTCATTTAACTTGGTTACCCCCAGAAGAATTATGAAGGTATTGACTGTCACTTGGAACGGAGTGATACCAAGTGAGCTGAAGAAACGGGTGAGAATTGGTTGAAAGGGGAACCGGACTCCCCCCTCGACAGTAGCAACGATGGGCAGAAGAATGTGCTGCGGTCCCTGTTCTTTGTGACCGACGGGGGCTAGCAGAAGGTTCACGTCGACTGGGATCTCGTATTCCTCCCTAAAGTGCCGAAGGTCTTCAGGAGTGTCCAGGAGCCGCCTGAACTTATCGGACCGCTTCTTCGGCGCCATTAGTTGGATCTGAAAAGAACACAAACAAGAGGGCACCGTTAGTCGGTCCGGCATCAACCTATGCAATGAAGCACAGGGAGGCAGCTCAGCTCGGCCAAGCTCAGTTTGAATGTCCATCTCCCCCACCACAAAGCCTAGAAGATCGCGAAGAATTTCCAGACCATGAGAGTGGCAGGGAAGAACATCCCAAGGAGCGTCGCTAAATCGACATAGGAGAGGGAGATTAGCGCTCTCGGTCAGATCCAGTTCGGCCAGGCCGCGAGCGGTTGGGGACATCGTCTTCAACCTTGCAACCCAAAAGCGGGTGGAAAGCTTCCAGGCTGCAACAATGGCGGACGGACCAGACGTTCAACCCAAAATAGTCGCAAATCGACTAAGAAACAAGAAATGGACACCGTCAACATACAGATGAGAGGCAAACGCTTACCAGGAAGAAGAGAGGAAGACTGGAAAGCTGGAGAAGGCAAAGCAGGGGCTGGAACAGATCTCGCCGGAAATCGCCTGGGAGTTTGCCGGAAATCGCCTGAGGGTCAGAGAGAGAAGCAGCAGGAAGGGTCTCGGAAACCCTAAGGGATGCTTTTATAGGCGGCAACCTGGAATCCAAAACTGGGTGACCAGCCGAACCACCCCAACCAGTCACCATGCGGTTTCATCATTGCGCTGCCTCGAGAATTGTGCCGGCGCAGATAAATCTGACACCTTATGATGGCGCTGTCCCATCTGCCGCAGCATCAGCCAACCACAGCATGACACGCAAGGCCGCCCAACCGCCAGATCAACGCACGGAGACCGATGACGCGACATCTGTCCGCGTGACGTCACGTCAGACATGCCATCTCCCCAAACCGCGACATGTCAGCGATTTCAAAATGACGGTTCATTAAATGCTGTCAGGGATCCAAATCTCAAGTCAAATTAGTGGTCCGGTGCTCCTCCCTTCGGTACCTACACAACCTATCGGCACTGAGTCAACCCCGCTTCGGCCAAAATGCCTGGCCAAAGGGGTTGAGGGGCTATTGTTGGGGGCCAAACTCTCAGGAGGCCGGAGCCACGACCTCCTCTAGGAGGACCATAGCTCAGGCCAACCAACATGCGGCCGAACATAGCTTAGATGGCGATAGGGCCTCTCTAGGGCTCTCTCCGGCCAGGAGACCCAAAGCTCAGAGGAGGTGTCCAGCCGAAGGAACTCACAGTCAAGGTCATGCGACCGAGCAGAGCAACGACTGACGTTAGAGGCTCCCCTGGGATCACTTCTGTGCAGAGGTCTCTTAGCCCAGGACGGCCCGGCCTACAACAATCAACGCCGAAGAAGCTCGCTTTGGCCAGACAGGACAAAATGCCTTGTTCACAGCGAAGATTCCCTCGGGGACAGCATCCCGGGTTTTGCGCACATGGCAGACACACGCCTGACACAGAATCATCTTTTCCGTGATTCTCGCAGAATGTCAGGCATGCTCTGTCAGCTTTTCTGCCGCCCAATGCTGTCAGGCGGCGCCGCCTGACATTGTCAGGGCCAACTGGTCGGCCACACATTCAGACGCTCAGAGGAGACTGGCATGCTTCCCCATGATCTGCCACACTAGTTCACTCGCGCCGAAGCGCGTGTCTCCCACTCTCCGATGTCCTATAAATACAGATGAGCATTCAATGCAAAGGTAGACTCTCTCTCACTAGCCAAAGCTTTGTCCATTTACTTTCTCACTCTAAACCTTTGCTGACTTTGCCATCGGAGGGTCTACCGGCGACGCCGCCGGTAGCCTAACGTTTGTTACCTGTGCAGCTAGGTCCAGCCACACCACCACAGTTCATCTCCTCCGCTCACAGCAGCGAACCACCGCAGGAAAGGCTTACCCCCCAACATGTTACTTGGGATATTTAAGGCAGTTCTTCCTTTCATTTATATCTTTTTATTTCACTTGCTTCACTATATAGATAATCCACGGAATTCCTAGCCAAGTTCATTCCGGTTATCCTACCATCCTCGCTATCATGTTGCCAATTGTTCCATAACTTTGTACTAGGACTAAATCCAAGAATCTCCTCATAAGTCCATTCTTGATTTATCCTATCACGTTCTTTTATCGTACTTGAGAATCATTTGATATTTAATTTGGATCCGACATAGTGGCTTGTCGACACACTATACTTTCTGTCCGTCG
This sequence comes from Monotropa hypopitys, assembly GCA_002855965.1. NCBI lineage: Eukaryota > Viridiplantae > Streptophyta > Magnoliopsida > Ericales > Ericaceae > Monotropa > Monotropa hypopitys. Next base: position 12,166 of record NMUG010002252.1, on the reverse strand, counting down.
TTCCCCAACTCGTTGGGAGGACCAAGTTACCCCCATTGTGCACAATGTCAGGGATGGAGCAACCATCCAGGGAATCCTGTCATAAGTCCATTCCCGTATACAATATTCCAGCGTTCCCCAAATTTTTTGGGAGGGCCTACGGTACCCTGTGATTCCATGTTAATAAGTATTCCGTTCTATTAGGAATAAATCCAAGAATCTTCTCATAAGTCCATTCTTGATTTATCCTATCACTTTCTTTTTACCATCGTTATCATGCCTAGCCAAGACCGTTACCATACTATTCTATCTAGACCATATATCCCATATCAATGTATTCAATCACGTTCCTTTTTCATTACGAGTTTCCCAAGTGATAGATTTAAGGTCTAGCAGAGTAGTCCTCGTGGGATACATCCTCCATATTTGGCATTCATTGGATATACGAAATATGTCGCTAAGTTTTCCCATTCCAAGCCCAACTTTGACAACATCAAGCGGGGGAGAAACAATCCACCAATTCCATCCTTTACCAAGATTAACGATTCATTTCAACATTCACTCTTGACGAGCTCAAGGGAGACCAACGAGTATAAGGGTACATACTACTGCGACAATCCCAAATGAAAATCCATACCAATTAGGAGAAGTCACCACAATGATCAAAAGGTCCAACTAGACCCAATTTGACTCCAATGGTCCACCTAGGACTTTTATCGAACACTAGGAGTCACATAGGTTCCAAGGGACTCATTGTGATTCTCAAGCTCAACGTACCCAATTACTCCACACACAAGTCCTACAAACATCCTAACGTCATAATTCATGAGTCTAACAACTCCACAACCCCAATTCATTACTCATTAAAATTCTACAACCATCCCAACAACAATGTTTGCCCAAAAACCAAATCCAAGCTTCTCATAGAAATTTCATCGAACACGTGGTGGGTATAAGCCTCTGGGGGCATCCACTACCTCAACAATCTCCCTACTAAATCTCCAATTGTCTCTAAAGACACATATTATGAATCTAGACTAATCCTTAGTTCATAAAATCGAGTGGAGGCTCAATGAGTACGAAAATAAAACTTGTGTACACACACATACTAGATAGTAGTGAGGAATTTACCCAATGGAGTCATTGAATCTCGAAATCCGTAGATAAGGAATTCTTCATAGTGCCACGAACTGAGACCATAGGTGGGTAGCCCTTGATGTCCTCCACGAGGTTTGTGAAGGCAAGATCCTCCAAAACCCAAAGGATGGTCCCCAAATGTAGAGAGAAGTGAGAGAGAGTGTAGACGGAAGAGAGAGAAGAAGATAGTTTGCTAAATGCCCTAGAATGACCAAGGGTGAGTATATATACTCAAGGGGTCAAAATACATCATTGCCCTTCACTTAAAACCCGACAAGCCTTGAATTTTTGGTAGAATAGGGCAATATTTCTGGAAGTTCGAAGTGCTGTTCCTTGACAGATTTTCATAGGAACTACTGTCCAATAGAACGACCATAACTTTTTCGTGCGAACTCTGATTGAGGTGATTCAAATTGGATTGTTTTAATAATTCAATTGTATATAACTATTATGAAGAAATAATTTCAATTATACGAAAGTAAGGGCGTAAAATTGGGCCTGCAACAAGTTGCACGAAAAATCTCAACAGCGGAAAAATTTAACTCTTGGACTCCCGCAACCAACTCCTGCAGGCTCTCCTCCTATTCCCGGTAATCCGGGGTTCTGATCTCCCCCTTCTCCTCACCTATTCCCGCAACTTCTCCTTCTATTCCCGGTAATTGGGCTCCCAATTCCCGCAAGCCTTCTCCTTCTTCCGGAAATTGGAGAAGTCCAAGAAGAAATGGGTCTAGATTTTGCTTTCGGACTCCGATTGAGACGATTCAAGTTGCGTTGGATTTGTAATTGAATTCTATATGATATTGATGAAGAATATTTTCGAATTTAAAAAATACTTCGGAGTTATAATAGGCCTAGAAGACCCTCAGCACATTGCTAGAACAATCCAAGACAACGCCAACCCACCACTGGGGACTCTAAGTAACCCGAACCAATGAATTTCGTCGAATGGATCCGATAACAACCATAATAACATTTAGGAAATTATATAAAATTCTAGGTCGTTACATTGCCGCAGTCATACTTTTCACCGGTTACCTTTGTCAACGTTCCGGTAACTCGAGGAGGTATGCGAGCTTCATGCTCAGGGTTGATAACTAGGACTGGCTACCTCACACCATGATAACCTCAGTCATGCGGCATGTATTCGAGGAGGTTTGAAACAGATCTGTCCAAATCTTGCCCAACAGAATTCTTGTAGTTCAATGCTCTTTGTACCTCAGCCCCTAAATACTCTTTGTATTTAAGGGACTTGCGGTTGATCTTGGATGCTGCTACATTTGTCAAGGCTCAAGTTAGTAAGAACATTGAAATAAAAATTAGAGACAAGTGAAAAAGTAGAAATAATAATGGAAGGAACTGACAGGGGGATCCATCATTGCGAGACAGGAAGCAATCCTTTGGCTCTTCGGCGGAATACTCCCAATTTCCCGTGACAATGAATAGATCGTCGTCATTGCCTTTGTGAGTGTCGGGGGTATTGAGGACCAATTTCCCCAAGTCAGCCATAAACTTGAAGTACCAAAACCCTTCCTTGGTACTATTGACAGTATAATGGTAAAAGATTTCATGGGTGGTCATCCGAGAACCTGTAATACGGTTTAGGGCTGATACCCCCATCACGATGCGCACCATGTTGGTGGACATCTGTGTAGGGGTTAATCCCAGGTAGTTGCAGAAATGGCAGAAAAGGGGATCGAGAGGGAATCTAACCCCTGCCTATAAAACATAGAGGACTGGAATCAGAAGAGTGTTATCATCAGCATCATCCCATTCATAATCAACTGGGGAAAGTTTGACAGACCCGTCTTCAGGAACATTGAAGAATCTATGAAACTGCTCTATTTTATGGGTGAGTTAACCCTAGCCCTAAAAATGCACATGGTTCTTGAAATACTATTCTAAGTGCAAAGAAGGAAAAGTCTAAGTCACTTACTATGGATTGGAGACGAAAAATGCAGAGAAAGACTATGAGTGAAGAAGTATCAGTCTGGGCAGAAAATATTTAAGGATGGAATGTTCGAGAGGTTTTGATTTGTTTTGAAGTGGCGTGAATAAAGTAGGGAAATCAAAAATTTGAATCCATCGATGTTCATGCCTTGATTCGCAGTATTTCAGTCTTAATCACTGCATTCTGGGCCCCATCGCATTTAATAGGTAATGATGACTATCGGTTAAAGTAATTGGCAGTTACAAAGATTGGTGGTTATCTGGAATGACATCATTTTACAGGCAGTCCGATTATCTTTGTCTACTCCTGCTGTGCGACTGAAGTAGCCAAAGTTGGGGGCAATTATGGTGGGGTAAATCAGGATTAGCCAAGTGGCAGTGTAAATTTGGATTTGCGGTACAGTTATTCAGTGCGGCAGTAGGTATCAGGTACGTGATGTACTTAGTGTAATGTGTGTTCTTGTGTCTTACATTGCAGATAAGGTCAGTCCGACTGGATTGACATCTAAGTAGTGCGGCAGACATACATCTCGGGTGCAGAGTCCGGATCCATTGATATAGCTAGAAGTACGTCCAACAGGTAGTCCGCGCTGAGGATGAGGTTTCGCTCTATATGGGTAACCATCCAGATAGCACATGAGTTCTATTTAGGAACATACATGTTGGATCAAGGAGGATATAGTTGGATGTGTGTTCCATGTGTAATACTTGGACTAGGTCTTAAGTGATATAGCCAACCGTAGATCCAACAACTATGTTGCACTAGGGATTAGGTCTAGCCCAGTGCGGCCGGACATCCTTATAGTGCAACTGATAGGTGTTGAGGGATTGCGTGCTGGATCACGATAAGAACTGGTTAGCCATGTATTAAGTAGGCACCTCGGTTGTAGATAATGCCAAGCCCAGTGCGGTAAGCATCTACAGTGCGGGATGATGTTCATCTTGACAATAATATGGGCAGAACGTATATGCATTGGTTAATGAGTAGAAGTTAGCCAATGCACGTTCTAACTGTTATTAGGTCGGTTAAGTATAGTACAAGTACAAGAAGAAGTTAAACGTCAAGAGATGATCAGTCAGATGGATTGAACAGATGGGAAGACAAGAAGTCTCCTGTCTAAATTTATCCCCCGTCTTGATGAGAGGTCAAGAAGTTGGAAGAGCGCATTAATGGATGAGAGAGAGGCATACAAAAGGAAGAAGAAATCCCTGAAGGGAACCGAGATGGATTTTGATAACCAAACTCTGACAAATTTCTCTCTCTCTCTCCACATGTTCTTTCTCTTTAGATACATGATTAAGTTATTCTTTCCAGACTAAGTTAATCATCAGAGGGCCTTCCAAGCCACAGAGGCGGGGGTCTTCTAACCATTGTCTGTGATTGCAGAAATATACGGAGAAGGAAGGAAACAAGAGGAACAACAAGAAGGACAAGAGGAATTACAGAAAAACTCTAGTCAGCAAAGTCAAAATCAAAGCAGTATTCAAGCGTGGTAAATTTTATTCACGCACACCCCTGAAAAACTTCTACTGTCAATTGGTTGTTCTTTGCCAAAGTTTAAATCTTTGAACTGACCATATACTCATGCAGCCTCCGAAGATTAATTTCAACCATCCCAATACACCTTTTTACATCTCCTAGGTTCTTGCCACCAACCAAGATGGAAAAATGCAAGGTCTGCTAAATAATGTAAATCTCATTTGTGGGTTGGTTGTGATTCCTATATTTTAATACGTAAACTGGTTCTTGCAGATTGTGGATGTCATTGTTGGAATGTGTCCCACATCGCCTAGTCATGTCCCATCTCTATTGGTTATAAGTTTCAAGTTCCCCTCTCCTTAATACCTTGGTTTTAAGGAGAAATGTGGGCTTGAGCTTTTCAACTGCCATAATATCACACGTCTGCTTCTTGAATGAATGTAGCATCATTCACTCTATAGTGGGTGTTCGCTCTCGCTTAGAGACCGGTGTTGAGTTTGATGTGAGATTTATTTTCCTTTAATAGCTTTTTCTTAAGGCAATTTGGAGCTTCAAAGGTAAAACGTTTCCTCGATGAATTGTATCCCTCCACATGCTTGTGTCAGGTGCTAACTGCTTTTTGTAACTTTATGTGCATAGAGTCATAGACTAAGAAGAATTAATGCAACAGTTTTAAGGCGATTTTAATTGACATATAGATATATCTACTGAGCTATGGTGCCTCGAAAACTTGCAAATTCTTCTGGTAGCTAATGATCCTTATGTTATTTTTCTTGAAGGAACTGTATAATTGACAAGAATGCCAAGATTGGAAAAATGTGATCATTGCAAACAAGGATGTAAGCATATCTATATCCTGTTAAAGACTTGCATATTGATCTTAATAATTTCATTTATGCAAAAATTTATAAAGTTTTTCTCAAATAACATGATTTTGACATCTCAGAGTGTTGAAGAAGATGATAGATCAGACGAAGGATTCTACATCAGATCTAGGATCACAGTAGTACTGAAGAATGCAACCATTAAAGTGTTGGGGTTTAACCACTGCCCCAGCCAAGGATTGAACAACACCCACAAAATCAATCGACCATTGTAAGAGAGAACACAAAAGAGTAGGAAAAATTCTCTATTAATTTATCCACAAAACAATAGATACAAAACCCTCTCTCACCTCTACCTCACGTTGATAGTAGCCCGCCTCCCCCAACTGTTATGGTTTTTCCTCTAAAACAAAACATTACATTAGGGTTACAATAATAAAGAGTAAAAAGACAAATATACCCTCATCACTAGGGGTGGACCCCAACAATCACCCCCTCCACCACTAGTGAGTGATCGATGATCAATCCCCCAAAACAGAACATCGCACCCCCTCCACCGAGTGCCTCGCAGCCCCCACACGAAGCGCTCCACCAAAAAATCAATACCTCCCAAGTAATGGTGACGTCGTCGCTCCACCCGGATCGTCGTCACATATGCCATCCCTTGAATCCGCAACACCCGCTAGCTTATACAACCCTCCAATCATCCTTCCCTCAAGAATGTTGTGCTCCACTTTGCGCACATGAAGAAAACCATCCCTCGTTGAGAAGCTATACCCCTTCCCGTCAAGCACCCCAATAGAGATTAGGTTCTTCCTTGCCCCCGTTACATGTCGAACATCCGGCAACCTCACATGCTTTCCATTCAACAACCGAAACCTCACAACCCCTTTGCCGACAATGCGACTCATCGAATCATTAGCCATCCGAATGGTTCCCCCGTCAATTGCCTCATAACTCCAAAAATCCTCTTTGTCCCCGCAAACATGAAATAAGCACCCAGAGTCAAGTACCCAATCCTTCTCCTCAATATCCGTAGACTCATCCACGGCGCACAAAAGATCACCTTCATCGTACAACACCATCGTACCGTCATTTGACTTGCACTTGAGCTTTGGGCAATCCCGCATCATATGCCCTTCCTCCTTGCAATAGTGACAAGTAAATCCACGACCTCCCGCCTCCTTGAACTTGAGGCAATTTCATATAGTGTGTCCTTCCTCGTGACAATAAAAACAAGTGACTTGGCCATCTCCGTGACCACGACCTCCACCACGACCGCCACGTCCACCTCCACCGTATCCTCGACCTCCATATTGACCACCACCTTTATGTGAATTTCCTCTTCCTTGGTTCTTTCCCCGTCCTTCGTTTGCAATCATAGCTTGCCCATCCTCAAAAGTTTCGCATCTACCCTCATTCCGCCACGCTTCCTCATTGAGCAAAGCCTCCTTGACCATAGACATCGACACCTTGCCCTCCGGTGCCGAGTTGCCAAGAGAGATCACAAGCATATCCCAATCATCATGTAGGGAACTAAGCAACAAAAGAGCTTGCAACTCATCGTCAAGCTTCAAACCCGCACTACCAAGTTGATTCACCAAATTTTGGAACTCACTAGAATGTGTAGCAACCGATTTCCCGCTCATCAACTTCAAGTTCACAAGCCGCCTCATCAACAACGCCTTGTTTCGAGATGTTTTCGGTTGATACATACCCTCCAAAGTCATCCACAAATTATAAGCATCCGTCTCCTTGGATACATGATAAAATACCTCTTTTGAAATAAATTGTCGGATCAACCCCAAAGCCCTCCGATTCAATTTTTTCCAATCATTCGTCTTCATCTCCGTTGGTTTGACCCCCAAATATTCCAACGGATCATATAAATCCTTCCACGATAATAAATCCACCATTCGCGGTTTCCAAATCGAGTCATTTGAAGACATTAATTGAAGCGTACTCGTCATACTTGCATCCGACATCTTACTTAGTCCACAATAAGCAAGAACAACAATATACGACAGTCCACAATGCTCCAACAATCACCGCAATACAAAAATACGCAAAAATGTCAAAATAGTGTACTTATAGCAGTTTTTATGTCGAATTTACCCAAACGGACCCCGCAGATGGATCCGGAACGTCTAAACCACTTTAAAAAAAGCCCAAACTCGTCGTCCATCGACCCCCCCCCCGACCCGACCCGACCCGACCCGACCCGACCCGCGTGCACCCCACTTGCCGCGAGTAGATCTCACTCGCGGTCAAACCGCCGCCTTTGACCGGCGCGTGAGCCACACCTCCTCCTCCTCCGGCGACCAGCTTTACCTTCCTGGAATCGTCTCGTCGAGACGAACACAGCCGTAGCCTCTGATCTTCCGTCCGACCACTCCTCGTTCAGATCGACGCGATTTGCAGAACACGCCTCCGCCGGTGTTCAAGTTGCGATTCCGGCCACCTCCGCCCTCCTCCGGCGACTGTGAGACCACCTCTGGATTCCCCACGTCCAGACGAACACACCCCCGTGCTCCGATCTTGAACCCGTCGATTTTCGTCTCGAACCTCCGCTCCGAGCTCAACAATGGCAATTTCCGACGACCTCCGCAAACCGGCTCTCATACCACTTGTTGGAGTTTAACCAATGCCCCAGTCAAGGATCGAACAACACCCACAAAATCAATCCGCCATTGTAAGAGAGAACACAAACAAGTAGGGAAAAATTCTCTATTAATTTATCCACAAAACAATAGATACAAAACCCTCTCTCACCTCTCTTCCTTTCTACCTCACGTTGATAGCAGCCCCCCTCCCCCAAGTGTTATGTTTTTTCCTCTAAAACTAAACATTACATTAGGGTTACAACAATAAAGAGTAAAAAGACAAATATACCCTCACCACTAGGGGTGGAACCATCATATGATCAAATCTTGCCTATTGACCTCTTGTTCTTGTTGAGAGTAGAAATGTAGTAGTAGAGCAGTTATTTTATAGCTATATTAGCTTATTCCCAATAAGAAGCGTGTTGCTTATGTATATATCTACTAGTTACTTTCATGTAGCAAATAGAGCAAAAAAGATCCTGTTAGCACAGTGTAGTTTTCATAATAAATGCAAGTGTTCTTTGGTTATTTTTTTGGAATTTTACATTTTTGGTAGCAGATTCCATTAGTAGGGAAGACAAGTATACGATAAACTCGTTCACATGGACTTACAAGAACTACACAATTTCAATCTATTCTTTTGCATTACAAAAAAATCACATCTCTAAGGGAGCATTGAGCTTGAATCTAACAAAAACTGCTCTGCATATACTTGTTTTTTTTATTTTGGATTTCTACATCTCTAGCTTCATTTTAGGATCACTACTTACTGATTTTATCAATTTCCTGCATCTCCACCCCCACTCATGTCTCTTGCTTTCTTTCAAATCTCAACATTTCGCAGGTGGGTATACATTTTCCGAATCTTTTTCAGTTTTTGAGACTCCTGAGCGATCAAATTAACTGTGGATGAGCTTTCACTCAAGACTATCTCATATCCATCTCCGAAAGAGTCCATTCCTTCGGCTAGGAGTTGCCAGAACAAGCCACCTGCTGCCGCTCCACCACCCCTGGCCGATGAATAGATTGCTGAGTACACCGTGTTGAACACCGTGTCCCTTTGGTTGGTGTTGAAACCAGGATCTTTCCATGATTTTCCAAACTCCGCGAAGAGGAGTGGCTTTTGTAGGGTGTTTTGTGCATCGTGAATGTGATTGTTCACCCAGCTGTTCAAAAAAGAAAGTTGCCTTTCATCGCTTGTTCCTTCTAACCTGAATATTACAAGAAACCCAAATGAGGAATGGCCCAAAATAAAAAAATATTTAAGAAATGGTTGTTTCAGAAAATTTTGATCGCCATTTCTGCTATAAACGTGCCGAGCAAATTCACATAATGGGTTGTTCAAGTTTGATTTGAAAGTTGAGTTTATTAATCATTCAAGTTGTTATAAACTTATTGAGAGAATACTCAAAATTTAGTTTAAAATTTTAAGGGGCTTCAAAACCACTGTTATTTTGTTAATATAACATGCCGATGTTTTAGCTGTCTGAACACGAGCTAAATATCACGTAGCTTGGACTCTGATACTTACCATACATCAGGATATGAGTGAGCTGTAGCGAAATCGATTCCGGGTATCTGATTATTTGCAATAAAATCTGTTCCAACTTGGAAATTCAGATTGTATTGCTGATTCTGTGGGGCTGATTCTCCATAAAACCCTTCAAGACCAGCTTCAAGTAGGTGATTAGAATCTATAGATTTCAAGTAAGAAGCCATCTCTGTGATCCAACCCTGTCAATAAATGCGAGTGTTTAAATGAGCTATGTTTTTGTTGTTTCTTTTTAGCCTAAAAGAAAGAGAGAGGCTATCTAACCTCGCTCCTCAGTCCATCCTACACTGTTAGAATTAGAATTTATCTCTAAAATGTCAATATCTACTATTTTATGTATATTCTTTCTTATTATTGCTTCTATATGTAGCTTCTATATGTAGGGATAATCTGCAGTAAACAAAGAACGGTAAAAATTAGAACAGAAGTGAACAAAAACTGGAGGCATGTGTGAATCACAATGCCCTTAATACTTTTTAGTTGCTCCTATCGGTGGTGCAAGAGTGCTTACGCCCTCAATGTGTATTATAATAAAGAGGTAATCCGAAGCGTAGGGTTAAATTGTGCGTAGCATAATACTCGGGAAGTCCGAGATCGATTCCACAGGGATGTTATGTTTAATGCTTGAAATTACTTCTTTTCGAGATTTTAATGGTTTTAAGGCTATAAGTAGCCAACCGAATTTTGATGGAAATGTATTGTTGATCCTTAACACTAACTTTGCAAGATTGAAGAAAGGCAACTAATTAAAAGCGGGTGTGGTCATGACTACGGTTTCCACATCTCTAGGTCTAGTAGTGAATTGTCCATATGTCAACCTTAGAGATGGGTTGCACATTTTCCTCACATGGCATTATATTAAGTCAAATGCAAGACATAGCATAAGGCATTAGTTGTGACAAGAGTTTGTCTACAACTAATCAAGATGTTAACATTACAATAACTTAGCCGAAAATAGGAGAACTATGTGCAACATCAACCTAAGGTGTAACCTAAGAAGAAAGAACACTAAAAAGCCCTAGAGCCATGGCTTCCATAGCCATGACCATCCCCTAACACTACTCACACATAGCCATAGAGAAATGAAACTCACACAAAGGTAAAGAAGAATTCATTAAGAACAAAACTTAAAATGAGATTGAAGACTAGAACAATAACTTACTTGTAGCAATTACAACCATACCAACTTAGTAGCAAACAAAGAAGGAAGAAAATCTGCCAGGAAAAATGTCTTGGACTTGAGAGCTCTTCTAACTAAAAAACATGAACTAGAGAGAGAGAGACAATGTGTAATATGTGTAGCATATTCCCCTTGGTTCCCCCTAGTCATTCCCATGTTTCTAATACAAAACATAATAGTCCAAAACATGCTACCACGAAATTCTAAGGAGAACATTCCCCCAAGTGTTGGGTTCCATGATTGTCCCCTCCACTCACAAGAAAAATCAATATTTTATTGTCAGGATTCCCAGGCGTTGACCGGTCGACGTGATGTCGTGTACCGGTCGAGAGCCCATTTTGCCCCAAGTCTGAACCTTCTGCATTCTGGCGATCGGTCGACGCCATGTCGTGTACCGGTCGTGGGTGCTTGGAGACCTCTCTGAAATGTGGCGACCGGTCGACGTGATGTCGTGTACCGGTCGTGGAATAGAAATTCGAGAATTCTTTCTAACTTCATCCTTCATGGCACAATGGGGGAACTCTCTGTTTTTCCGAGACCGGTCAACGTGATGTCGTGTACCGGTCGTGAACCTGTAATTTCTGGCATCAACTTGTTTGAACCTTGCAACCTCGTATCGAGCCTTCCAACACAATTCAGGTTCCACTAAATCACCTATCAGTCAATATATATCCTGCAAATCTCTAAAACACGTAGAAAACTACCAAGCATCATATCACGTGGAATATGTAAAGAATAACGATCAAACCACTTCCAAATTAAGGGAGAATTGGCCTAGAATATACAATATTCTAGTCTAATCACAACCCCCAACTTGAACGTTGTTCGTCCCAAACAATAAAGCCTAGTCATTCCAATGATCAAAAGTCCACGAGCTTAGAGATAGAGAAAGTTGTTCAAAGCAATATCGTGCAAGGTGATTCACCACGTAAATCATGATAGTTGCATAGGGTATCCAAAGGTCACAAGTTCAAAACATGTCTAGATTTCAATTCTCACAGAGATAGCTCATTTCCCTCAATTATGTTCGCACAAAAATAGTTGGACATGCCACATTCAAACAATGAGGTGATATCACAGGTAGAGCATAAGATTAATCATCAACATGGGAGAATCAAGAAACCACACATGCAAAATTCCAACAAAAACAACTAAACGTCACAACACAAAAACATAAACTTGGTTCAACGAGGACTTAGAGGTTCATGACGACCATGGGTTCAAATAAAACGGGTAGACACCAAACAATAGGTACCTGAGCATCAAAGCTTGGTTGGGATTCAATTCCGGTACCTATTCAAAACAAGCCAACACATGGCTAGACCTCCAAAACGAACAACCAAACATCCAAAATTACACAAAAACAGCCACCAACATCTCCCTTCACTCCACAACTACCTCAATCATGCTCTCCTTCGGGTACATCAGCTTGTTCCTCTTCCGGTACGTCTCCTGGTACATCCG
>NMUG010002251.1:0-16301 GCA_002855965.1 Monotropa hypopitys | reverse complement strand
TGGCTCCGGCAGGCGCAACTTCGAGCTTTGATTATAACCTGTTGTCCACCACCGCATGAGCCCGACACCCCATCCCTCATTACGGGATCACTCAGCAAAGGTCTGGTTACTCCGGTAGGCGTGGCTCCGGCAAGTGCAGCTTCGGACTTTGATTATAACCTGCTGTCCACCACCGCATGAGCCCAACACCCTATCCCTCATTACGGGACCACTCGATAAAAGTCCAGCACCTTTTGGTAGAGGCTCGACACTTTTTCTAAGGGATGTCCAACTACAATACTATCGTCGGCGGGGCAATTAGGACGGTCGGCGAATTGCCGACCATTAAATCGGCAGCAGAGCCACCCTAGCGGTCTATTATTATTATTATCGGTAGTTAACCGAATCTCCGTTATCGACGGAGCTACATTTGGAATAAATTCTAATCTGTTCCCCTCCGGGGCTCCATTGAAGGGCTCATCAGCCAGACTTCAATTATTAGAAGGCTCCTCTCTTTCATGAGGATTCCCTAATCTCTCTTCGGATCTATTTCTAAGTTATTATCCGACACGCCCATCGACGAAAAGAGGTAACACAGAAATAAATTTTTTTACATATATATTACATTACAACAATTGCACAGGTGGGAACATGGAAGGAGTAGAAAAATCACACTACAATTGTTTCAGAGGAGGAACTTTCGGCATATCAACAAGAGGAACCTCCGGCACATCAACAGTAGTAATCTCCGACGAATCGGCAGGAGGATCCCTGTCCGGAAGCTCCAGCGGAGGAACCGTTCGTTCTGGCACGACCACATTAGCTCATAAGGGCGAATTTGTAGGTATTCTGGCCATATCCAATGCCGTCTGCCAAGCTTCGTGATAGGCCAAGTTATAGCCTCCCTTGAAGCCAACTTCATGAGCTTCAGGGCAGATTTCATGCATCTCCCAACGATACTCTTCCCGAGCATCGTGAAGACCCTCAACATAGGCTTTCCTATCGGCTTCGACCACAGCCTTTTTGAGCCTCTCATCAAATTCTCTGGCCTGTTGTCGGCTGTCTTCGGCACCATCAATCATCTCATTTAGCTCAGCCTGCTCTGCCAGCACTTTCTCAACCTCCTGAAGCAGGGCCTTTTTCTGGGCCTCCACTTCCGTGAGACTGGCCTGAAGTGCACGCGATTTAACATTCCTTCTCTATGCTCCCCGGAGACTCGACTGAGTGCACTTATACAAGCCAGCGAGGCTTTGACAAGCCTGCAAGAAAACCGGTAGCAGCCGTCAAAAAATTCAGGAGCAAAAATCAATCCGATAGAAGGGCTATTACCTTTATGAGGCATGTTCCGGCATGATCATAGATTTGCTCCATACTGGCAGGCAGTGCTCTCATATCAGCCGACAATTGTAGTGCTCGGAGGAGGGGATGCGCGACCCATGGATTAGCGTTCACACTATCCATCATCAAAACAGGCCCTCCATTATACTTGCGAATGTCAGGAGCCCAGGGCTGAGGCGGCTCTGGATCGGCCAGAGGTGGTGGGGGATTTTGTCTAGCAGTATACCTTCTAAATTCTACATCAAGGTCAACGGGCTCTTCGTCATATTTGAGGGTCTCCTTCTTGACTGTGCGCAACTCTGACATATTAGCTGGAGGAGTAGCCGGTGGCTTAATCGCAGTTTCAACTGCCAGACCGATTGTATTCGGTAGTACCAAGCTCGGCCCCGCACCTTTCGCCACTTCGGCGACTCTCACTGCTTCGGCATCAACTTCCTAAAAGTATTCAAAAACGGTCATCTTCCTTCGAGTAGGGGCTCGCGGACCAAGCTTCGCCGATGTCTTTCTCTTTCCCTTTCTCTTCCGGTCCTCCAAAATGCTCTGGTACGTTGGCTCGTACCCCAGGACGGTGGGAGCATCCCTGCCGTCACATCTCATCAGATCCTCGATCTGGGCGGTCGATGACGTCCTTCTTAGGTATTTGGAAATCGACGATACATCTGCGCAGGAAAAGCGAAGTCAAAATGAGACTAAGCATAAGGAAATTTGAAGCTAAACTACTGGACCCTTACCAGGACTGCCTTCTTTGGTCAGCAGAGGGTGCCGATGCTCTTCGCCCGGACCAAAATTGTACTCACCAAACAGCTGGAGGTATGTGTTCGCCCATTTCTCTGAATCCGGCAGCCTCAGAAAAACATCCCCGTACGGTTTCTGGGCGGTAAAAAAGTACTTGCCGGACGCAAGGTTCCGAGAAAGAGAAAACAAACCCATCAGATCCGGCATGGAAAATTCCAAACCATCCCTCTCGCACAATGCCAATATGTAACCTATAGTTCAGTAACCATTCACCGACAGCTGGTTTGGCGCAAAATGGAATGAAAAAAAACTCCCAAAGGAAGGGGTGGAATGGGATCTTTAATTGACCTTCGGCTATGGCCATCAGGGGAACCGTCACATAATCCGCCGAGTATGTAACCTCCGATCCAACTTCTATGTAGTTTACTGAAGCTGGAATCCCATACCGACGAGAGAATTCTTTAAATTCAGACAACCCTCCACGAAAATAATTCAGGTAAGGACAAGGTCGATCCCCTCCAGCCACTCTGATTAAGCCTCCTAGGGCCCTACTTGGCCGACCCCCCAGTGCTACGTAGGTGGGTTCATTTTAATTAGAAAAATGCCAAACGATATTAGATCGGTCAGCAGCTCGAGGCTGTCTTGAGGTAGAGGCCTCCGGTGCAGAAAATGCAACGGGAGATGTTTTTGAGCCGCCGGCAGGAGATTGCTCCTCCGAGGGCATTTGAAACAACGAATCTGAATCCACACTTTAAGAAGAAGAAAGAATGGTGACCACCTGGACCATGCCGATTGGGGAAGCACAATTGCCGAAAGGAGGGAAAGCTCTCCAGAGGGTCCTTTTTGCTCAACGTAAATCCAGGGCATCCAACCCCAACAGCCTATTTATAGGCTCCAACCAGGTACACAACACAGTTGTCAAACATTAAATATTTGCACAAGTACCGAAGAGGTACCGTCTGACCAGCGAACCAAATGCCACCACGTGGCAGATCGCTGATATCCTAGCCATTATTTATCTAATGCTATCAGGTGTCAACATCTACTATGCCCGGACCACCACTCCGAAGCAAAGTGTCCGGCCCTATATGATCAATCCTTCCCAGCTAAACTGGAAAAGATTGAAGGGCTATTGTGGTAGCCGGACCTTAGCTCTAAGGGGTTGGATCTGGCACAGGCTCGGACCCTGCTCCGGACCTCTCATATCTATTGGTATCACTGATCTCACGGCCCTTCGCTAGGCCCCAATACCATCCGACAATCATCTTTGGCAAAATGCTCCAGCAATATTGATAGGCCAAACCATGTTGACTCCTCCAGCTACTACACCGGTCGGTAGAGCGCCTTTCACCAGTCTTGTGACAAAATCACTCCCGGCCGACTGGCTTATAGCGGAAGGAGCATTTCGTACGGCCTAGCCTTCGGCAACTGAGCACCAAGCCCATCTTCTTTTTCTCCCATCCGTACGGTTAACCCATCCCACCAACTGTCACGCCCCAGATTTTCAAACCATTTTTTAATCATTTAAAATAGTGAGCAACAATGGATCATCACTTCATTAACAAACATCTAAATACCATTCATCCCAAACACTCACTATATGAAAATCCAGACATGAGTTTAAATTAAAGATACAAACCAAACCACAGAGTTAGGGAGAGAGAAAGAAGTACAAGTTCAAAATGTTACAAATTTCCCTACTCTATTACAAGCTCCATGAGCCTCAATAAAACCAAAAATAAAGAAAGGGGACTTCTTTTCAAAAAAATTTCAATGCTTCAAGCCTCCAAGCCTCCAAGAGAGGGATCAAAACCTGTGGAGAAAAATAAGAGCGTATCATGCCAAATTAGGAAATATCTATTACCTAGCATGCTCAAGACCGGCGTGAACGAGTGTGTAAATGTCGGGCATGTAACACATGCATATGTACAAAACATAACAAAGGCAATGATCCGTTACTACTATGTGACTCCACCAAACGACCATATGTAAGGTACACTAACAAAGTCACTAGAACTAGTGCTTAAGAACATGCATATGAATTTCCATTTCTTTCCAAGATACACACATGAGTTTAACATTTTCTTCTTCTTTTTCGTTTTATACAAAGGATATTCCTTGAAATCCCATGACAAGTCCATTCCAAGTTATCCTAGTTATTTTACGTGTCACGAATATTGTTGTATAACTTGATAGGGTGGAATTGGTATAGGTGTTGGCCGACATGCTATCCATTCCTATCCATCATTCCCCAAGTAACGTTGGGAGGGCTACGCTACCCCTATTGTGCACAATGTCGCGGATGGAGTGACCATCCGACATTCCAAAAATCACGCGAATGTCTTATATCATAAATCCCCTATCATAGTATCCAACATAAACAATCTTCCGAAAAATCACGCAAAGATGTTCAATTACCATTCCGAAAGTCACGCAAATGGTTTCAACATCCATTCTGAAACATCACGCGAATGGGTTGAGGCATGGTTCAATTCATGGGTCATCATTTTCATTCCTTTATATTCACAATTTTACAATGTGACAATGGACCTCACATAACCCATGACCAACACACATGAATCATACACCACATGCATCAACACACACCAAGGATACCCAATTGCATGAATGATTACATCATTGATCTCAATTAATTTCATGCAAGACTTGACGATATAATAATTACTCCAACATGCAATTCCATGAATTTCCACACATGACCAATGTGCCCAAAACGTCAATTCTACATGAATTATATTCAATTGCATGGATACGCGTTCAATTCTATCATGATACCATTAATTTACCAAAAGCCCTAATTTAGGAAAGTTAGGGTTTTCCCCAAAATTAGAGGTTTTCACCTAATTTACTCAAGTACGAAATTGAGCCTCAAGGAATGCAATTAAACATGTAAGACACATAATCCCTCAACCAATTTCATGAATCAATACCAAACCCTAAGTCAATTTTGTGATTATACACCTAGACATGAAATTGAATAAAATTAAAGCTCACACAAGGGATTAGGGAAAAGCACAATCAAGAACACACTAAGTAATAAACATTCTCTACCTCAAGAAGCTTTCCCAAAAATTCCAAAAATTTGAAACTCGAAGGATGGCCGAACTATGGTGCTTCCCGGATAGCTTGAGATGCGTAGAACGACGTTTGTTCTCAGGATTTCTTCAAAATCCTCTTGGAAGGTCTTCAAATCTTAGAGAGAAGGGGGAGAATGTGCAATGGAGGTAGAGAGAGAGAGAGAGAGAGAGAGAGAGAGAAAGTAGAGGGTGGCTAGGGTTAGAATTATGAAGAAGATGATACAAAAATCGGGCTCCCCTTGGTATATATACTCCCCCACTTGAATTTCCAAAAATATCCTTAATGAGAACAATTCTGCGTGATTTTTGGCCTTCGCGACCGGTCGACCATATTCCGTGTACCAGTCGCGGCTGCCTAGACAACTCTCTGAAATTCGGCGACCGGTCGACCGAATTGCGTGTACCAGTCGCGGCCCTTTGAAATGCCCACTGCATCATCCCGACCAGTCGACCAAATTTTGTGTACCGGTCGGCCTTAAGAAATTTTTTAAGAAAACTTTAAACTTCCATATCTTTCTCGTCCGACCTCCGATTGAGGCGATTCAAGTCTCGTTGAATTCGTAATTGAATTATCTATTGTATTCTAGGGTCAACCACCTTAAAATCACACTAGGATTTTAAGATAAAATAATTCAAGATACCGAATCTAATTTACGAGACGATTTAAATTCTGAAAATACTTTATAAAATACGGGTCGTTACATCTCAACCACCTTAAAACAATTTCGTCCCTGAAATTTCCTAAGGTAAGAGTACAAAGATAACACAAGCTCGACCCGAACAAACATAAATCAAAACAACTCCGGATACTTGCCACGAATCTCGTCTTCTCGCTCCCACGTTGCCTCTTCTGAACCATGATTACTCCACAAAACTTTCAACAAGGGAATGGTCTTCCCGCGTAGCACTTGCTCTCGTGAATCAAGAATACGAATCGGTCTTTCTTCGTAGGAAACGTTAGCTTCCAACTCTACATTTGACCAATCTATAACGTGTGACGGATCGGACTCATACTTACGCAACATAGAAATATGAAAAACATCGTGAACATTAGAAATATTAGACGGTAAAGCAAGACGGCATGCGACCTCCCCAATCTTCTCAATGATGTCAAATGGCCCAATGAAACGTGGCGTCAACTTTTCTTTCTTCCCAAAACGCAAAATACCACGACGAGGCGAAACTTTAAGAAACACATGGTCACCAACCTCGGACGATAAAGGAGTACAACGTCTATCGGCATAACTTTTGTAGCGACTCTGTGCTGTAAGCAATCTCTGGCATATCATCTTGATCTGCTCGGTAATATGCTGCATCATCTCCGGCCCAACAATAGCGGACTCACCCATGTCTAACCAACAAACAGGCGAACGACACGGCCTACCGTACAAAGCCTCGAAAGGTGCCATGCCCAAACTCGAATGATAACTATTGTTGTAGGCGAACTCAATCAACGGTAAATGATCTAACCAACTTCCATGAAAGTCTAACACACAAGCTCAGAGCATATCCTCCAAAATCTGTATTGTACACTCGGACTGGCCATCAGTCTGAGGATGAAAAGCAGTACTGAACATGAGCTTCGAACCAAGAAAAGTCTGCAAACTACGCCAAAATCGCGAAGTGAATCGAGGATCCTTGTAGGACACGATAGAAGATGGAACTCCGTGAAGTCGAACAATCTCCTGAATGTACAAACGGCTCAAAGAATCGACAGACTGAGCAACCCGAATCAGTAAGAAATGTGCAGTCTTCATCAAACGGTCAACGATAATCCAAATAGCATCTTGACCACCCGACGATCTAGGAAAACCCGAAGCGAAATCCATCGTCACGTGCTCCCATTTCCACTCGGCAATAGGTAACGGCTGAAGCAAACCGGTAGGGCGCTGATGCTCTGCCTTCACTTGCTAGCAAGTAAGGCATTTGGACACGAACACGGCTACGTCTCTCTTCATTCCCGGCCACCAAAACTGACGCTTAAGATCATGATACATCTTCGTGCCTCCTCGATGAACAGCTAAAGGCGAATGATGAAACTCATATAGAATACCTCCACGGCAAGAGGAAGGAACAAACAATCGACCACAGAAATGCAAACTGGTATTGGCGTGGATCATCCATCCCTGACGCGCATCCCCACTAAGAAATTTTGTTCGAAACTCTGAAGCCTCTGAATCATCAGCATGTGCCTCAATAACCCAACATGATAGTTCCAAATGAATCGATAAATTGCACAACGTAGCTTGCTCTCCAACCTCTTCGGCATGCAATACGAACGGACCCAAGGCCTCCATGGACTTTCAACCAAACACGGCTAGGCTAGCAAGATGACAAGATTTTCAACTCAACGCGTCGGCCACAACGTTAGCCTTACCCGGATGATAGTGTAGCTCGAAATCGTAGTCCTCCAAGTGTTCCATCCACCGTCTCTGTGGCAAGTTCAACTCCTTCTGCGTGAATAGATACTTCAAGCTCTTGTGATTCGAGAATACTTCAAATTTTTTGCCGTACAAGTAGTTCCTCCACATCTTCAATGCAAAAACGATGGCAGCAAGCTCTAAATCATGCGTCAGATAATTCCTCTCGTGTGTCTTCAACTGCCTCGAATCATATGCAACGAATTTCCCCTCTTGCATCAAGACGCATCCCAAACCGTCACGAGAAGCATCGCAATAGACAGAGTAACCAACTCATCTCTCAGGTATGATAAGAATCAGTGCCGAAGTCAAATGCCTCTTCAGCTCCTCAAAAGCTACCTCACAAGACTCATCCCAAGCAAACGGAACACCCTTATGGGTCAAATGAGTCATTGGCATGGCTAATCGTGAGAAATCCAAAACAAAATGTCGGTAGTAACTGGCTAGCCCAAGAAAACTGCGAACATCAAACACACTTTGTGGATGCGGCCACAAAGAAACATCATCAACCTTACTAGGATCAACTGAGACACCTCCCCGCGATACGACGTGACCAAGAAACTTCACCTCCGGAAGCCAAAACTCACATTTGCTAAGCTTGTCATACAAATGGTGCTCTCGTAGCAACTCCAACACAACCTGAAGATGAACATGGTTCTCCTCCTCTGATGCAGAATAGATAAGAAGATCGTCGACAAACACTACTACAAAACGATCAAGGTGGATATGGAAGATACGGTTCATGAGATCCATGAATGTCGCTGGAGCATTAGTCAAGCCGAATGGAATGACAAAAAACTCGTAGTGGCTATAACGAGTACGGAACGCTGTCTTCGGAATATCTTCTGCCCGAACAAGCAACTGATGGTAGCCAGAACGCAAATCAATCTTTGAGAAACACGTGGAACCACGAAGCTGGTCGAATAAATCATCAATCCTCGGCATCGGATATTTGTTCTTCATAGTCACCCGATTCAATTTCCGATAATCGATACACAATTGCAAGGACACATCTTTCTTTTTCGCAAACAACACTGGAGCACCCCAAGGTGATGAACTAGGACGAATAAAACCCAACTCATAGAGCTCCTGCAACTGAGACTTTAGTTCTCGCAACTCGGCTGGCATGAACCGATAAGATGGTATCGAAATAGGAGAAGTACCCGGCAGTAAATCAATGGAAAACTCTACCTCTCGCTTAGGCAACAAACCAGGAAACTCTTCCGGGAAAACATCTGAAAACTCACAAACAACCAAAGGCAACTCACCACGGTGCGAAGGATTGTCGTCTAAGCTGAGATTGGCAAGCAAACAGCTAACAAAATCACGGTCTCGGGGATCATAGAAACAAGAATCGACTGACTCTTTCTTATCGCCATAAACATAGAAGTAAACTCCCTCGGGAGAGAAGACCCGCACACGACGTCGATGGCAATCGATGTTGGCATGGAAGGTAGACAACCAGTCCATCCCCAAAATGAGATCAAACCCGGACATACCCAGAACGATGAAATCAAATGTAAAACGGTGGTCCTCTAGCGTCAACTCACAATCTCTGCAAACCCGGTCCAATCGGACACGACCTCCTACGGGAGTATCCACAAACAAGGGTGGATCCAAGACATCCACATCCAGCTCTAAAGCACTGATGAATGATGTAGCAATGAAGGAATGTGATGCACCCGAATCGAACAAGACACTAGCCCAAGAGTTGTAAATAAGAAACATACCACGAACTACCGAAGTCTCTGGCTGTGGCTGAGAAGTAGAAGGAACTGAGGCTGCTGGACTGGCAAAGGCTCTGCCATGAGTAGTCGGGTCCTGGTGGTAACCACCCCTCTGCTGGAACTGCAGAACTGGTCTAGCAGGAGTCGCAACCCCGCCAGCACGAGAAGCCTGAACTGAAGCTGCTGGTCCTGGCTGATGAGGACGCTGAAACCCTCCTCGTGGCTGCTGCACCGAACCTACCTGACTGCGATCACCGGATTTCCCTAGACAATCTCTGGCAATATGGCCCATCCGACCATAATCATAACATGCTATGGCTTTGCACTCCGACCGAATGTGCCCACGCTGATTACATCGATGACATACCCTTGAATCTTGCACTGAACTCGTGCCACTCTGCGACCTTTGACCTCTAAAAAAGCGAGATGGCTCTCTCTGATG
This sequence comes from Monotropa hypopitys, assembly GCA_002855965.1. Lineage (NCBI taxonomy): Eukaryota > Viridiplantae > Streptophyta > Magnoliopsida > Ericales > Ericaceae > Monotropa > Monotropa hypopitys. The sequence continues at coordinate 6,562 of NMUG010002251.1, read as the reverse complement.
CTTTCTCCCAAAATTGCCCGATGACGAACTCGAATTGGAAACCTGTCGATGCGGCTCCCAAACCTTCACCTCTCTAGATAGCTCCCTCCTCGGCTCGATTGCTCTCGCACAGTCAACAATATCTACAAACACTCGAATGCGCTGGCTCATCACCAGCCTCTGAACCGAAGGATGGAGACCCTTCTCGAAACGCTTACACATCCTCTCTTCCGTGCTCACCAAATCAGTAGCAAATCTCGACAATGCCTGAAACTGCGTGGCATACTAGGACACAGTCATCGTCTCCTGCTCTAATCGCTCAAACTGTTCGCGCAACTGTTCCCTGAAACTCTCTGGAAAATACTGCCCCTCAAAGATAGATTGAAAGTCAACCCATGTCATCCCACGAACGGGATCTAGAATAGTCTGTGGATCAGCGTCTCCACTGGCAAGCAAGTTAGCACGATGCATCTCCAGAATAGAACTCCACCACTAACTAGCCTCTCCAGTCAGCTGGTAAGTAGCAAAAGAAACCCGCAATTTGTCTTCCACGATCTCTAGAGTATCTAACACCTTCCTTATCTCGGACAACCAGTGATCCGCTTCCAAAGGTTCACCCTCACCATTGAACTTCGGAGGATCCATGCGCCTAAACTCTCGCAATGCCTCAATAGTACGATTCCCCGCATTCTCTCGCGGAGCAGCAAATCCACGACTAGCTTCGACCATGGCAGCCGCAAGCTCACGAGCAAACTGACTAAGAGCAACAAGCCCCTCCAGAGCAGGAACCGGAATAGCAGGAGGTACATCACCCTCCACACCCACTCGATGGTCATCAACCTCTTCACTATGTGCCTCCAAAACGTTGTTCCTACGACCTCGACGAGCCATTTCTACAAAAGATTTCGAATTCGATGAGAGAAGAGCACAAGACAAGGCCCTAACAAATAACTCAATCGACGAAGCAATGCTTAACCAAAGAGAAGGATACTCGACAATATCAACAACGGATTCTCATAACTAATAGAATCAAACAATAGGGCTACACCCAAGAGAAGGAACAATGCATATGTATACTCCACAACTCATACAAGCCTATGGATCATGCCAATGTATGCTTTATATATTCACACGCATGCTAGATGACTCAACAATGCTCAATGCAACCCATAGAGACTAAGAGTCTCCCCAAAGGCCTAAGTTTTCGAAACCGAAAGCTCTGATACCAAGTTGTCACGCCCCGGATTTTCAAACCATTTTTTAATCATTTAAAATAGTGAGCAACAATGGATCATCACTTCATTAACAAATATCTAAATACCATTCATCCCAAACACTCACTATATGAAAATCCAGACATGAATTTAAATTAAAGATACAAACCAAACCACAGAGTTAGGGAGAGAGAAAGAAGTACAAGTTCAAAACGTTACAAATTTCCCTACTCTATTACAAGCTCCATGAGCATCAATAAAATCAAAAATAAAGAAAGGGGACTTCTTTTCAAATTCTTTCCCAATGCTTCAAGCATCCAAGCATCCAAGAGAGGGATCAAAACATGTGGAGAAAAATAAGGGCGTATCACGCCAAAGTATGAAATATCTATTACCTAGCATGCTCAAGACCGACGTGAACGAGTGTGTGAATGTCGGGCATGCAACACATGCATATGTACAAGACATAACAAAGGCAATGATCCGTTACTACTATGTGACTCCACCAAACGACCATATGTAAGGTACACTAACAAAGTCACTAGAACTAGTGCTTAAGAACATGCATATGAATTTCCATTTCTTTCCAAGATACACACATGAGTTCAACATTTTCTTCTTCTCCGTTTCATACAAAGGATACTCCTTGAAATCCCATGACAAGTCCATTCCAAGTTATCCTAGTTATTTTACGTGTCACGAATATTGTTGTATAACTTGATAGGGTGGAATTGGTATAGGTGTTGGCCGACACGCTATCCATTCCTATCCATCATTCCCCAAGTAACGTTAGGAGGGCTACGCTACCCCTATTGTGCACAATGTCGCGGATGGAGCGACCATCCGACATTCCGAAAATTACGCGAATGTCTTATATAATAAATCCCCTATCATAGTATCCAACATAAACAATCTTCCGAAAAATCACATAAAGATGTTCAACTACCATTCCGAAAGTCACGCGAATGGTTTCAACTTCCATTCCAAAAAATCACGCGAATGGGTTGAGGCATGGTTCAATTCACGGGTCATCATTTTTATTCCTTTATATTCACAATTTTACAATGTGACAATGGACCCCAAATAACCCATAACCAATACACATGAATCATGCACCACATGCATCAACACACACCAAGGATGCCCAATTGCATGAATGATTACATCATTGATCTCAATTAATTTCATGCAAGACTTGACGATATAATAATTACTCCAACATGCAATTCTATGAATTTTCACACATGACCAATGTGCCCAAAATGTCACGCGTTCAATTCTATCATGAGACCATTAATTTACCAAAAGCCCTAATTTAGGAAAGTTAAGATTTTCCCCAAAATTGGGGGTTTTCACTCAATTTACTCAAATACGAAATTGAGCCTCAAGGAATACAATTAAACATGTAAGACACATAATCCCTCAACCAATTTCATGAATCAAGACCAAACCCTAAGTCAATTTCGTAATTATACACCTAGACATGAAATTGAATAAAATTAAAGCTCACACAAGGGATTAGGGAGAGGCACAATCAAGAACACACTAAGTAATAAACATTCCCTACCTCAAGAAGCTTTCCTAAAAATTCCGAAAATTTGAAACTCGAAGGATGGCCGAACTATGGTGCTTCCTGGATAGCTTGAGACGCGTAGAACGACATTTGTTCTCGGGATGTCTTCAAAATCCTCTTGGAAGGTCTTCAAATCTTAGAGAGAAGGGAAAGAATGTGTAATGGAGGTAGAGAGAGAGTAGAGGGTGGCTAGGGTTAGAATTATGAAGAAGATGATACAAAAATTGGGCTCCCCTTGGTATATACTCCCCCACTTGAATTTCCAAAAATATCCTTAATAAGAACAATTCTGCGTGATTTTTGGCCTTCGCGACCGGTCGACCATATTCCGTGTACCGGTCGCGGCTACCTGGACAACTCTCTGAAATTTGGTGACCGGTCGACCGAATTGCGTGTACCAGTCGCGGCCCTTTGAAATGCCCACTACATCATCCCGACCGGTCGACCAAATCTCGTGTACCGGTCGGCCTTAAGAAAATTTTTAAGAAAACTTTAAACTTCCATAACTTTCTCGTCCGACCTCCGATTGAGGTGATTCAAGTCTCGTTGAGTTTGTAATCGAATTATCTATTGTATTCTAGGGTCAACCACCTTAAAATCACACTAGGATTTTATGATAAAATAATTCAAGATACCGAATCTAATTTACGAGACAATTTAAATTCAGAAAATACTTTATAAAATATGGGCTGTTACACAAACTGCACCGACCCACACTGGCCCATCACGTGTGCCACTCGGGCCTAACACCTCACAGGGGAGCCCATAACGTGCGACCTACACACTTGTTCAAACCCTAAAGAGCATCAATCCCTATAAATACCCCCTGAGGGTACTGTTCATAGGGATCTGCTCCCCGATAGCCTAACTTCTGGCCTCACTTTGCTTCTTGTCTTCTTCTTTAAAAAGAGACTAACTTAAGCTTCGGAGGCCCCGTCGGTTACAACCGATCGGCGGGCACTAACCTTTGTTTTGCAGGAGCCCAATAGGTGGACCCCTATTCTGTCTTTGCAGGGACTCGCATAGACCGTCGGCCTCGACAGTGATCACCCCGATCCGGATCACTGTCACCAATCCGATATTTGAAGGTCCGGCTGTCTGGAAGGCACATCTTGAGGTTTTCAGCCACCACAGATTTCTTTTGGGGCTATCACCAAATAAAATGTTTGGTCCGGACTGGGAGAAGACAACATTCATAACTCGTAAAGGACTATTCTTATAAAAGATGATATTGTCTAGCCTCAAAAATGCCAAAGCGATATACCGAAGGATGATCATAAAAAATTCTCCCCCACTAATTCAAGCTGTTGTCGGGGTAACATGTATTGGACTTTTTCATTTTCCCACCACCTTGATCCCTTCTTGGCAAGTTCCTAATCTTTCTTTTCTGTTCTGCAACTGCCTTGTTTCTCTTATTCAAGTCAAACTCCACCATAAAAGCCACATCTAACACCTTCGAATAAGCTGACAACTTCAACAATCTTACTATAGAATTTATTTCGAGTCGTAGACCCGCTTTAAACTTCTTAGATTTCAAATCTTCAATTGCCAACATATTTGTGGCAAATCAGCTTAGCATAGTAAATTTCCTATCATACTCTGACATTGATAATGTCCCTTGTTCCAGGGATATGAACTCAATGCATTTGTTATTCTGGATTGACTTGGGAAAGTGTTTTTCACAAAAGACTTCCAAGAATCTCTACAACTTTATCCCTAGTCCAGCCTTCGTTCAGGTAAGCCACCACTGATGTGCATCACCTTCAAATATATAAGTGACTAGTATGACCTTTTGTGCTCTACGACCTTTTGACTTTGGGAGGATCAGTTTATATTCCTTTTTTGGTGACAATGAATCTTTACAACTTCCTAGGGTAACTTCGAAGGCACATTTGGCAGGGTTTAATTTCAGCTGGTATTTGTGCAAATGATCCAATACCCTCCTGAGATTCATAAGATGTCCTTATTGCTTCTAGGATTTGATAATCATGTCATCAATGTACACTTATATTTCATTGTGCATTATGTCATAGGATAGAGTAACCATGGCTTTCTGATATGTGGCTCCTGTATTCTTCAGTCTAAAAGGAATTACTTGATAATAGTAAATTCCCCACGGTTCTTGTGCCACTCGAATTTGGTTGTAACTAGATAATCCATCCATGAAGAAAAACATCTTGTATCGCACCATGTTATCCACTAAAATATTTACATGAGGCAACAAAAAATTATCTTTGGGATTGGCTTTGTTTAAATCTACGAAGTTGATGCACATTCAGACCTTTCCATCTTTATTTGGTACTGGAACCACATTGGCCAACCATTCAGGATAATTTATTACCCGAAGAAAACCCACATTGAATTGTTTTATTACTTCCCCTTGATTTTCAAACTCCATTCAATCCGAAGTTGTTTTAACTTCTATTTTACAGGTTTTATGAAGGGATCAATGTGTAACTTGTGTTTTACAATGGATGTGCTTAAGGTGGGCATATATTCATTGGACCAGGCAAATACATCCTAGCAGACTTTTAAGATTTCGCTGAATTCCACCTTATACCATTTGTCAAGATTTGCTCAAATTTTAACCTCCTTTGGTGACTATACTATTCCCAATTTAATGGTTTCTATTTACTTGACATTAGGAGTCTTTCGATTATCATGATTTTAGACCATTTCCTGTATTTCTTCTAGAATTTCATCTCCAATTCGATTTTGATTCCCATGAGATCATAGTACAATTCTATATCAAAATCATATTATTCTTGTGCTAAGATTGTATTGTCGGTTGGATCAAAAGAACAAATTTTGGGATCCCTGAAATGACATTTTTTTGCAAAATTTTAATTATTTTTTACTTTTGAGTGGAGAAACATAAAAGAAATAAAAATAACATTGCTTTATTTATTCATGATGAAATTTAAAAGTGATCATTAAAATGATATCTAAAATCCAAACACACATTATTTCAAATGGGGAAACATAAAACAACACACTAAAATAACAGATAAAACTTTTCTTCCAAGAAAGTTACCAAAACTTGTGGGCTCTGGAGATCGGTTGAGCAATCCAATTTTTCATCTTTTTTCCTGGATGGGAGGGACAGATGATATATTTCAGTATATTCGAGGATCCGTTGAGTGATGGGGAATTAATCATGGCCACTCGCATCTCTCCAAAAAAACTGAATAAAGCCTTCGATTGGAGCATCGACCTCGTATAGAAGGATACTTGGAATTGCGACATATGATACACGAATATGCCCCTGGTCTTGGTCCTTATTAGCAATCATCAATAAGGGTTTCTTTGTTTCTTATGGTAAAGACTTCAGAAATCTGGCAAAGATAAAGCTCTTCCTGATGGGGGAACATGCATGATTTTCTCATTTCCTCATCCGCTTCTTGCTTCTCTCTTTCGAGTGTTTGCCTCTTTCTGCTCTTTTCCGATCAAATGATACCCAAGTCCAAAGGCATTCCTTTGGATTGGAGTTGCATCTTCAGGTTCTTTGTCGGGTTTAGCTTGGATCCATAGTAGATGATATGTGGTTTCATTTCTATTATTCAATGTATCTTTTATTTCTTCATTTCAGTTGTAAAGGATTGTAATTAATATTCATTTCATTTCCTATGATTGTGCCTCATTTATAATGTCCATTCTTCATTTAATTATGGGATAATATGGATGATAGTTATTTTACTTCCGCATTTCACAATAATGGTTTAATTCAAAAAATGGTTTTATGATTTCTGGGTTGTTACATCCTATATCACCTAAAATACCATAAGTAGTTTTTGGT
>NMUG010002250.1:0-16303 GCA_002855965.1 Monotropa hypopitys | reverse complement strand
TTTAAGGCTATGAAATACAATTTACACAATAACATGCCAGATTTGCTAGTCTTCCAAACATCATTTGTATCTTCTAATTTTATTACACAACTTGTCTAGTTCTTTTCATACATGTACAGTAGAACATGTTAAACCGTTGTACTAAAAATCTTGTGTCTATATATTGTCTTTAAAACCACTTTTAAAAATTTGTAAAACTCATAGTAGATTCTAGTCAAAACTAGAGCATACATCGTATAACATGCAACTTTTCAAATCTTCTCATGAGAACTATTGAACTAATAGATAAACATGATAATACATATTAAAATGTAATTGGGGTATGAAAGTTTACCTCAACTTGAATAAACTCGATAGTAAGAAGATTAGTGACCGGTGCTAGTATTGGCGCCTATTACCAACTTGGTGATTCTCCCGTGTATGGCTTGCCCGGAACCTAACACACAAGTAATATGTCTAAATGCTTAATAATATATCTCATAACATTATTAACTATCATCCCTAAAATTTTTAGAGAGATCTAACCCATATTCCCCCTTTCTAAGGTCATAATACTCAATCTCTCAAATTTGGGCAGATTAGGTAGTCTGGAAAGATGGTCAATTTCGGAAGTCATCTTAAACACAAACTCAAATTTCTTAAAACCTAAGAGTTGTATAGGACAAAAAGTTGAGTGGGGTCCTTCAGTCCATATTTGTACAAAAAAGTTTAGGAATACCCTGAAAAACAAAAAAATTACAGAGGTGAAAATCTGCTTTGAACGAAAATCTTGTTTGCAATAGCATTTGCGGTTTCGGGTATCCTAATCACCATACCTTGTGATCCCATAATTACAAGGTCGACCCTTACATACTTGGGTCTTTAATTTACAGGATATTATGGTAGAGAGATAGGGAATACCTTAGATATACACATACTATGAGGTTTACGCAATAGGTCTACAAGTTATGCCACTACCGAAGCGCCCTTCCTTTCTTCTTGCTTTCTTCTTCTTCTATCTTCTTTTACCTTCAATGGTGTATGACTTGTGGTATCTAAGAGCTTGTATTATTGTCTTAGAATAGATAAAGGATGCTTTGGGTCGTGGCTAATAGGAGTGGTGGAAAATAAATGCCTAAGGGTGGTGTATGGGTGTTAATAAAGCATAAATGTGACTTTCCAAGTCACCTAACTCCCTTCTCATCAATCCTCCTTCTCATAATCATCCCATGAACGTGAATGAGTCTTTTGGAGTCCCTCAATGATGTATAATATCATGTATTTATATTTCCCCCGAAGCATTAAATACTGTAGTAAGTCCCCAAAATGAACTAATGCATTTATGGAGTATAAATGAATGGGTGGGGCTTTCCAACTTCCTCTCATTCACTCCTACAACTCCCCTAACCTTACATTATCACTAAGCACGAAAATTATCTCCCCAATAAAGAATATACATGCATGACTTTCAATTTCTAAAGTACTAAATGAATGTGAGAGAAATTACACTAACCACCTCCCATGTTCATTCCTTCTTTCAATTGCAACCCTACATGTCTATAACTATTATTATAGGTACAATTAGCTAATAATAAATATTATAGCACTCATTAACTTAATTCTAAGTCATACTAGACTCATAGACCGGTCCCTAATCGTTGCACGGGATGGGTTGTCACATTCTTCCCCCCTTAAGACATTTGGTCCCTCAAATGAACATATCTAATGGGTACTACTGTTGTGCTATACACACTTGTTACTGATCAAAGAATTACTAAACATATTAAGTTTAGCATACTGTGGTCAATCATCTAGAGACATGAACTCTAAAAATCATGAATGCTTGGAATAGTGACTCGACTGGTTACATGACTCATAGTTACATTGACTAGATGTACTCCACATCAGCATCCAAAGTTTCACCACGTGGAAAGGAATTCCAAACAAAGGTAACATGCTCAAAGAGTGAACTTCACTAGTTATTGCCTTGATGTAACATTAGTCAGATGCATTTCAATCCTCCAACTAGATCCAGTCACTTGACAAACATTTCAATAAACAATTTCTAGAACTCCAAGAATTGAAGAATTAGGAAAATTGGTTGGATAGTCGACTGAAAGTGACATTGGCCAGATGAACTTTAAGTCTATACCCTATACAATCATTGAGGAAGGAATACTTTCGATCAAATTTAAGTCTCTAAGACAAACATTAAAACTGAGATCTGAAATAATCAGAATAATTCTTTTAGAGTGAATATTCGACTCAAAGGAATAAATCCAGAAACATTAAGGATCGTTGGTTACTATACTTCTGCTACATAATACTACTTTCTGTGCACTTATCTTTTCTTAGCTTATCTCTAACATTCAGACTTAGCTTAACTTGGCTCATGCAGTTATCATATATTGGTTTCTTCATGCTTATCTTATTTTTTAGCTTGTTTTAATGTTCTAGCTCTTTATAACTTACTATATCATGTATGCATGTACTACTATCTAGGTCTAGTTGCTATCCTCACCCTTGACCTCACCGATTCCATATGTCGGGTTTCAATATTGGGGTTATGGATTATCCATTAACTTTAACTCCTTTTAGAGTTGGGTCATCTCACTTCTTCTTATATGGGTATGTCACACAAGTCTTAATAGCATGTTATCAGTCAATTATGCAAGTACCTTAAAACATACTTGACCTATAGTCACGACAAGTAACTTGGCTGCTAATGACTAGGCAACTACTAGAATATCATTACATAAATAGTATCCCTAGTAGCTAGTACACATAGCATTCTAACTCTGGGGAATATTTCCATGTTGTTATAATAAAAAAGAGTTTTTATTTCTGCTGCAAAAGTTTTATTTAGCTCTCTAATTTTATTAAGAATTTAGATTTATGTTTTAAAAGGTATTTTTACAGAGGCCATAGGTGGGCAAGCCACCGGTCGTGCCATGGCTAGGGTCTGTGGATGTGCCCTTTCGGGTTGCTGAACCGAGTCCGGGCTGTGACATTGTATCTGGATGGTTAGTGGTTATATCCCCTGTTTATTATTTAAATTGTATAAAAAATGTGGTTTGAAAATCCGGGGTGTGACATTAAACATCCAATAAGCCCAACACGATGTAGAGTATCCAAGAAATATGTCGTTATCGCTCTTGGAGTCGAACTTACCAAGTGACTCGCTATCTCTCAAGATACGGCACTTGCTACAAAAAGTGCAAAAATACTTGACCATAGGCCTTTTACCATGCCAAATCTCATAAGGTGTTTGAAAAGTGCCGGATCGAGTATAGACGCGATTAATGGTATAGCAAACCGTGTTTATGGCTTTGGCCCAAAGATTTCTAGGGACCTTCTTAGCATGTAACATAACACATGCCATTTCTTATAGAGTGCGGTTTTTCCTCTCTACGACCACATTTTGTTGAGGAGTACAAGGAGCGGAAAACTCATGTTTAATTCCTATATCATTACAATATTTTCGATTTCAGAATTCTCGAATTCTTTTCCATGATCACTCCTAACTCTAATGATGTTGTATCCTTTTTCATTTTGGATACGGTTACATATTATTTTAAAACAAGTGAAAGTATCCGTTTTATCTTTCAAGTAACCGACCCAAGAATAATGGAAAAATCATCTACAACAACTAAAATATATCTTTTATCATCTAAACTAGCGGTGCGAGAGGGTCCCATAAGATCAATGTGAATAATTTCAAGACATTTCGTGGTTCCAATGATATTGGTCTTGATGTAGCAATTTTTTGATTGTTTACCTTTAATACATCCACCACACACAAGACCTTTGCCATTTGGGATTTTGGAGATACCACGAACAATGTCTTTGTGGGTAATCCTATTGTAGGTCCGAAAATTCACATGGCCAAAACTTTGATGCCATAATTCCATGTCATCAAGTAAAACATGGTTGCAGACAACCGAGGGGCACATTTCAACACAATAGTAATTGTCGGAAGAGCGTTTGCCTTGACAATGCAAGCACCACTAGCATCTACTATTTCACACCTATCTCTAGAAAAATGAACATCATGTAAAGCATCACAAAATTGTCCTATGCTAAGCAAATTAGCTTTAAGACCATCAACAAACAATACATCGTTTAGCATAGGGATGTCGGGACTGAGAACAGTGCCTTTTTCCTAATATTTTTCCTTTGTTCCCATCCCCAAAAGTGACTAGACCACCGGTGCATGACTCAAACTCGACAAATAAGGACTTATCCCCGGTCATATGCCTAGAACAACCACTATCTAAATACCACAAGTTAGATTGTTCAACTTTAAGAGCGGTGTAGGTTACCAAACATGTTGGACCAACATCTTCGGATATTTGAGTATATGTGGATGTTCTTTTATTTTGATGAACCACACTTGCCTTGGGTTTTAAGGATTGTGCGATTTTTGTCAAGTTTTCAACTTCCTTAAATAATCTTGAAGATTGAGTGGCAAGTTGGTTCATTTTGGTTTGAAAATCTTCATTTAAATTTTCCGATTTAGATGACTTCTTAATGAATTTCCATTTTCTACCATTATTGGGAATATGCCTTTGATTTAAATTATCCCTTTTAGCTTGAAGCAAAAAGGACGTATGTGTCCTTTGATTCCACAATAATGACATACTCTTTGTTTTCTTGTTGAGGGTTGTTCAGGTTTAGCATTTAGATTTTTAGATTTTTTCATTATGAGTGTAGGTTCCATAGTTTTAGTTAAGTTTTGTTTAGCAATAGAAACTTGTTCTATTGACACGTGATCCACCAAAGGTGTTTAAGATTTTACAAACTTAACTTCATTCTTTGGAGTACTAGGGGTAACCTCACTCGAATCAACAAAGCCTAAACCACTTATGTTTCGGAAGGTTTGGGTTAGTTGGGAAATTCTCTCGGCACCACAATCGTTTCTTCTAATTATTTCCCTAGCGTCTCCCAAATCCTTCTCTAGAATGGATATTTTATTTCTAAGCTCCTCAATCTCATATTTGCCCTCAACTCTCTCTTTTTCTATAATGGAAAATTTTTCCGATAATCTTCTGGATTTGATTTGTATTCATCAAGATTACTTTGCAAAGTGTTACACTCTTGTTGAGATTTATCAAGTTCGAATCTAAACTTAATGTTTTTTTGTTTCTTTCCTTAGCAAGTTGGTCAAATACTTCTTGGAGATTTTCGGGGTCATCATCATCATCAATTTCATCATCACTTTGGTTTTTATTAACACGGTCCGAATGTAAAGAGGAACAATCCACACTAGCGGCTAGCACATTGACCCTTGTGGAGTCAATGTTGCTCTCATTTTCCGCATCCTCCTAACTATCATCATATCATGTAATTTTATAACTCTTTTTGGTCTTTTGGAAAGTACTGGCACATTCGGATTGAATGTGACCAAATCCTTGACATGCATGGCATTGGATACCTTTGGATGTCTTTTGTTTTTCAAATGTTGGTTTTGGATTGGTAATTTGTGAGGAAGATGGTTTTTTATACCCTTCGGTAGATTTAGCCTTTGCAAATGATTTTTTATTCTTTCCCACAAATTTTCTAAACTTTTTAGTCATGTAAACAATTAATTCATCATCTAGTTCAACGTCGTCATCCGATGATTCCTTTTTAATAGATTGAAAGGCAATGCCTTTATTTGGATTTGGAATCGATTTTAAAGTAGATGATGTAGTTAAGTGCATTTTCTCATAAGTATCAAGTTTACCAACCAATTCTTCAAAAGACATTTTATCTACATCCGGCCTCTCCTCAATCGCGGTAATCTTAGGCCTAAACCTTTTGGGCAAGGACCTAAGTATTTTTTGACATACTTTAAGGTTAGGGAGGGGCTTGCCTAGACCATGAAAAGAGGTGACTATATCGGTGAGTTCATTAATGAAATTTGAGAAGGTATCATCCTCTTGCATCCTAAGGTCCTCAAACCTAGTAGTGAGTGTTTAGATTTTAGAGACACGCACAGTGTGTGTCCCTTCATGACAAATTTGGAGTATGTCCCAAGCCTCTTTGGCCGTAGAACAAGTCGAGATTTGACCAAACTCCCATCTACTCACGGCATTTTGGATTGCTAGGAGACCTTTACTATTTGCTTCAAAAACTTCTATGTCTTTGGAATTAAACTCAACTTCAGTTTTTATTCTAACCACTTTGGTAACGGGGTCCTCTATTGTTAGTTGTTCATAACCGTATAAGACGGAATGCCATACACGGATATCCATTCCAATTAGGTAATTTTCCATTCAATTATTCCAATAATCATAGTCATTACCATCGAAATAGGGGGATCTAGAGTTAGAGGCACCATCTCTCAGTTTTTGAGAATCCATAGGTATCAAGGATCAACTCCGGGGGTGAAGCCTAAATGAGTTACCAAATGAGCTTTATGCAAGGAAACCTAAGGTAATGCAAGTATAGAGCAACCTTGCTCTGATACCAATTGAAAATGTGATGAAAAGCTAGGCCAATACCTAGAGGGGGTGAATAGGTTGGCCAGTTAATTTTTTTATGAATTCTCTTTTAAAGTGTTTGCAAAATGATTAACTTGGTTTGTTAACAGTGATTGTTATTTAGCTAAATTAGTTAAGTGATTGATTTCTATGCGCAAGTGGAAGCAACAAAGAAGAAAGCAAAACAATCACAGGTACAAAGTGAGGTGTAACACAATCACAGGTGCAAGTAGGAGTGTAAGGGAAAGAGAGATAGTCAGTGGCACAACACACGATTTATAGTGGAAACCACTTAGGCATCAATTGATCCCTAAGTGTAAAACCACTTGACCTAGACTAATTTCCACTAGAAACAACAAAAGTTTAAGATATACAAGAGTTACCGAAACTTATACCCAAATCCCACCTAACTCTTGTAAACCTAAAGCTCTCCGAGTCCCTTCTGATGTCCCCTAGAAAACCACAGTGCCCTACACTGATCTCCGACTCGCAATCGGCTCCAGAGTGCTCCGGCTAAGAGTAGACTAAGGTCAAACACAAAATATGAAGTGAAGAAGAATTAAATAAACACTAGATGAAGTTATGTAGTAGAATGTGTAGACTATAGAGAAAAAGAAAGCACTTAGGAAAGTGACAATCTCCAAAGACACAAGAATAGAGTGATTAAGGCTATAAGCCTAATGAACAATCCCAATGGAAAATTCAAGGAATGTCACTACAAAGGATGAGTTGATATATAAGGTATAATTACCCAAGGAAATATTCTATTGAATATTTCAAATCAACTAATAACAATCTTAAATGGTAAAACCTAGGGTAAGCAATTTAAGCTAGAAAGAACCCTATAAAGAGATTTCACAAGGGTAATAAGATCTTCAAAATCCTATGTGGATCAAGGACCAAACTTCAAAGTTTGATAGAAATCCCAAAAATAACTATACCCCAAAACACTAGAAAACCTAGGAGACATAAGAACAAGGAATCACAATTTGATGATCCACACTATACTCTCAAGACCAAGGGAGTAATCTTTGATACACAAGCTTGCTAGAAATTTAGAAACTAGGGTTCTAGATCTAGGAATCTCAAACCCTTAGATACAACTCAATGGAAATCCTTGTAAAATAATCAATATGACAATAGTAATGAAGATTATTTAATATATATGAACAAAAAACATGAGTTTATACAAGTAGAATAAAAAACAAACTTTACAAAGTCACCTTGATGAAGATTGATACTTGCTACATCAGCCACAAGAGTAAAAACCAGAGAGAAATCCTTTTTCACATGTTCTTGATTGTCTTAGATAGGTTAAAATGTTTCTAAGACTTCTATTTATACTTAGGAACAATAATGAAGGGTTAGGACAACTTAAAATAAGTTTATTTGACAAAAATACCCTTAAAATGATCATTAAACTGGCTTTTAAATGTAAAACACAAAATTTAAAATTGCTGATCAGGAAAGGGAAACCGGTTGCACATATACTCGCAATCGGTCGCGCAAGAGTTTGTCCAAAATTGACCAAAGGAGGAGCCACGTGCAACTGCAAGGAGAACATAAGGGAAACCGGTACCGGGCCCCCGCAACCGGTTCTGGGGTGCCCGGAAATTGGTAGCCAATGCCTCTGCCGGGGAACAAAATTAAGGCCAAAAAATTGAAGGCACAAAGGTACCGCGCAACTGGTTCCCCGAGGCTGGGAACCGGTACACAGGCAGTCTGCTCAGACCCAAATTTTGAAGTGAAAAATGATAGGACCAAGAGTAATGCACAACTGGTTCCCCGGGGTTGGGAACCAGTACCCAATGAGGCTGCCTCAAAATGAAAATAAGGCAAAAAACACAACAAGGTCTAAGAACGAACCTAGACTCAAAACAAGGTTCAACGACCAATGATCTAATGAATCTTATTTAAAGATTAATAGGGGAATTGAAGATCCGAGGAACGAAGACATTAAGATGAAGAATGAAGAATGGAGTAAATGAAGGAACGAGGAATATACCAAAGAAAAATATGTTACCAAAAGAAGAACCGACCATCCCACGAACTTGTAGTCAACGAACATGCTTCAAATTGTTGACGAGGCGCAATATCAAAATCTTTATGGATCGGGAAGTGGAGCATCTACCTATGCTATCCCAAACCAAAATCAAAAGATATAAGATACAACAACCTTCTGGAAAATAGCCAATATGGAAAACTGGTAACAAGCATGAAACTTGACAACATGTACAAACTATTTTTCAAATAATGATATGGCCGAATCTATATGTGTAGACATATAAGTATACTAGAGGCCAAATGTAACAAGTGAAGCACAATGAAAGTATAATCTAATCTACTTGAGTTCTAAGGAAATTACCAAATAACACTTGCAAGTATAAGGTCATCCCAAATGTTGCAAATAATGTAAGCTCAAGGAAGGTAGTCCATACACTCACACACACTCTCACTAATTTTTCATCACAATTGGTTTAGGAGAGGATAAAGAGGTTGGCTGGTTGGAGGACACTCTCTCAACACATACTTGATACACACTCCCACTCTCAAAGATGTTCTTACCAAGGAGGACTATGGAGTGAAGTAGGCTGAGATAAAATGGTTGGACCCGTAGGCACTCTGTCAGCACTATGTATCTTCTCCTTCTTCCTCACACAAACACACACTCACTTACTCACTCAGTCGAAGGGTTTGGCCTGGTTAAGCTTGGTGAGGAGGAGTGGAGGTGGAGGCATTTTTGGAGGAGGAAGTATCTGGTTTTTCCTCTTGTGTGTTGTTCTCTGTGAGAGAGATGTTTTTTTGAAGTTGTGTCCCTCTATGTCTTCTTCCCTACGTATACAACACACACACATATATATATATGCTTGCACTTCAATGACCATGTTTTAAAACCAAGTCAAAATGTTTGTGTAAAGGTCTGAGAGACTGAATCAATGTAAGCAATGACAATAACAGAAGTGCAACAATGACCAAATCGTGAAAGTTCACTCAGTCTGTTCCTATTGTCTCAGACAACCAGTGTGCCAATAATGGAACCGAAAGCGACAACTTAAACTAAATTATTTTGGCTCAATTTGGAGCCATGAAATCCAACCCAAACAATTCGTATATAACATATTCGTATCTTCAATTATTTTTCCAAAACAAATTTAATGATTTATGCATCAAAAACAACAAACCCAAATTTTGCAATTTCATAGACTCTCGTGACTGGTGGATCCACCGGTTGATGGGTCGGTGCCACCGATCAAGCTGCCGCTCCAGCAACCGATCTATTTGGCAGTGTGCACACAGGACCAGACTTCAATTTTCCTTAGTTTAGGCATTTGGTCTACCGAGAATTCATTACCAATTTCTGGAAACTGGCACTTGGGCAGGTTGTCTTCTTCTGGAAATTCACTCTTGAATTTTCGGGAATACAAGACTAGAAAATTGGCCTTTTTAAGGCATTTCAATTTTGTTTAACAAACCATTTTCATTCCATTTTTAACCAACTTCATCTACTTTAAAATCATTTCTTATTTCAACTTCAACTTCTTATTTTAATGCAATTTTATTAACATATGTTCCATCTTAATTATCTATTTTAAAATTATGTGTTGATACCCAATTTTGACCCAACCTCAGAAGTCAACAAAATGGTCAAACCAGCCTTCGAACAAATCCAGACGCAATTCCGGGATGTCAGGACTTCTCACAAAGAGCGTCAGCGTTAGCCAATGACAACACAGCAGTCAACAGAAGTCTGTAAAATGTTAAGGAACATTTACCCAAAGTCAGAATTTCAATCCGACCTGTGGAGCAAGACGAACAGTAGCCGAACGACCGACAAAACTCCTCTTTGTATGCTTCATGCTCCGGAATCAACAGAATTTTACACGGGCATCCGAAATCATGTTTAGGAATAGAAAGTCGATAGCAATTCCGTTACCGAGAAGTCTGTGTAAAAATTGAATCCATCCAATCAGAATTCGGAATTCAGTCAAGCATAAACACCGTTTTGTTTATTTTTCACTGTGACGACGAGCCGACGTCAGAATCGAGCAAACATAAATTTCATGAGCATCATTTGAAGAGGCAGACATTTACTGCTAGTTGCAATCGACGGATAAAGAGCAGTTCAAGGCGTAGGCCTGCAGCATCCCCTTTCGATTAGAGCAGAAAGGCCGGTTTCCAAAGAATAATATTTATAAATTCATGATTCGACTCAAGCATCATAAATATCTACTTTAAATTTTCAGAGACAGAGCCGAGTATAGAGACGAGCAAGCGCATATCAAATATTCGGATCAATTTCTAGACCCGAGAAGACTTTAGAAATTCTTTTTTATTTTAATTTTATTACATTTTTTATTTTCGGCAGATTTAGAGATATTTCCAAAACATCAAATCACATTTCCCAATGCACTTGTAATTTTAAAAATTCTGACTCTTCATGTCGCATCTATAGATGCGACATGACCATTTCTATAAAAGACCCTGTCCCCCTCTTGGGAGAGGACCCTTGGCCATTTGAGTTCAAAACTCTCTCTCCAGAATAAATATATCCCGGGCAGAACCTACTCTCCAAGCCAAAACTCTTACCAAAATCCTTCCAAAATCCTACCACCACTTCTAAGCTCTACCACTTCACTTCCCTCAAGAACAACTCGTGTTCTTGAGACAAAACTCCTTCCTAAGCCAAATTCCAGCCACCTCAAAGTCCAATTACCAAAGCCAAACCTCCAAAACACTACCAAACCTCTACCCAAAAATCCCGAAATCAACCAAATGCGGCCGAACCTATGCCAAAATTTCTACGAATGCCTTTACTTTCTTTTTTCATTTAAGTCTCATTTCTCTATATAGATGTTCCACTCTATAGTCTAGTATTAGTATCGACTTCGGTCCTGATACTATACTTTATTATAGTTTACGGAATTTACCGTTAGAAATTTGGACTCCTGGAAATTGTAAATATACAAGGTAATGATATAAAGAAAACATTTTTGGTACTTTCTCTTCTTTTATTTTTTCTTTTCTTCTTCTTTTGACTGCTGCGATGTAAACATCAAAGCGAAGAAGAGTCAGTTTCATAATATATCCCGACTATCGGTACTTGTATGGCTATGCCTACTCCGATATCCCCGGTGAGAAAATTATGAAAACGTTTCTTTTACCTACATAATATGTAATCATCTATAATAAAGAAGACGACCATTTACGTCATTCTCCTCGTTAGAATTTGACGCATGCTAGGCTGTGTCTGCTTCGATGTCACGTATGAGAAGAACGTAAATACATTTTCTCCCTAAAAATGCAAAAACACGTTGTTGGCTCCTCTGCCACCTTTCTTCTTTATTCAAAGAAATAGTTTTCAAAGATGTCGTTAAATGATATCTCGGTCTCGCGTATAGCTATGTCTACCAGCTGTTCGGTCAAATAATCAGAGATCTTGGAACATTTATTTCCTTGAATAAATCAGAAATTAAACTTGCAAAAATCGACTTATGAACCTTTGGCTTACGATCGCGTCGCGCCGTTAAAAGCCAATCTTTCATTTATTGAAATTTGCAAGAGAAAACAAAAGTTCATTTTGTTCATTTCTATTTTTATTTCTAAATCCGACCTTGTCGGTATATTGTATATAAGTCGTCCATTTCGAAAATACTCCAACGCGACTTATATATAATATTCTATCTCATTATTTTTTTTGAAAGGCAGAATAATTTATTGAGTTGAACCATAATTACAAATATTACAATTGCCCACAAATAAAATGCTACTGCCATACTACAAATCTCCAGCCAATTATCAATACACATAAGCCTCCGCGATAGCCTTCGTTAAAAGGCCAGTTGTGCCTGCCACCACTTCAATCAAAGGCCTGTCTTTCATTCGATATGAAGGCGTGCGAAACCTCCCTAGATTGCGGCTCTCTGCACTTCAAGATAAGTATTCCTATTGCCACTTAAATCATCTAAAAGATTTGATCCCAGTCTTGTTTTATTCGCAGGAACTTGATGTTCTGCCTCCTTAATGAAAGTAAAACAAAAATCTGATGGACGGTCGCAGGATCTGCTCTGTGGATCTCACTGGTTTGATTGCTCTCATGCTGCGATGAAGCCTTGTCGATTACCCCTGCCTCGAAGTGCGATTCTACTGCCGTCTTGGTCACGGATGAGGTCGTTGATCGAGATATGATGAAGCTTCAGTGCATTCTGCGCCCAGATGGCCGCCCATAGTTCTGCCTTTTCATTTATTTCTTCCCAGCTTGTTGTAATATTTTTGAATGTTGTATTATTCCTGGCTCTCCAAATGGCCCAAATCACCGCAAGGAAGGTGATCCGCCACCATGCCTTGTCGATCCCCTTAAGAGGGACTGACCACCACCATTCCTTACACGCCCTTATACTGGGAGGGGTTACCCAGCAATGCCTCCACCGATTAACGGTTGCTGACCATACCCACCAGGATTGCCTACAGGTGACCATTAGATGGTCCACCACTTCAATATCCTGGCCATATAGAACACATTTTCGGTCCTGGGAATTGAAAGTAATAATGTGCCTCGAATGTAGCATGTCTTTAGTTGTAATTGCCCCTTGTAAAACGAGCCATTCGAAGAATTCGACCTTCGGGGGGCATCAATTGCCCACATATCCACGAGATCCCCATCCGGTTGAATCGTTTGGATTTCCAATTGATTGTAGACTGATCTGGATGAGAACAAGCCCCCCTCCTCCCAATTCCATAATAAACAATCCTCCCCAGCCCTGAGTTGAGACAGACCGATTGTTCTTGATCTTAGGATTTCCCAGAACTCCTCCTCCCAGCTGAAAAGTCTTCTCCTAAACATCACCACCCTTTGATTCTGAAGAAGAAAAGGCGCTAGCACTTCTGATAGTTTTAGATCTTTGTTAGTTGCTTGCGCATACAGCCTGGGAAATTCGGCCTTTAAATTTTGAGACCCTGACCAGATATGATGCTAGAAGGAGATTTGATTCCCAGATACCACCTTCCATCGCAATCCGCGATGAATGGTCTGAGCTAGAATGGGATCAGATTTTGGGAGGGACTGGATGTCTCCCCACACCGTGGAAATAGATCGACTAGTTGGCAACTCTGGCCATGCCTCTGGTTTTGGTTTTTTGTATAGTGAGTTTATCAGGGACACCCATTTAGAATTTCCTTCATTGTGGTACCTCCACCACCATTTAGTGAGAAGAGCTTTGTTGTGTACTAGTAGACTTTTGATCCCCAGGCCTCCTTTGTTTTTATGACTACACACTTTGCTCCAACAAACTTTGGATATCTTCTTAACCTCCAAGGTTCCACCCCATAGAAAGTTCCTCTGCAACTTCTCTAATTTACGAGCCACTCCTTTTGGAATCTTGAATACGGACATATAATAAACCGATAGACTACTCAAATTGGCTTTGATGAGAGCAAGTCTCCCGGCTGAGGATAGGAATCTCCCTTTCCATTTGGCTAGTTTTTTCCTCGAATTTTCAATAATTGGATGCCAGGTATCCATCCTTCTCGGGTTCGTACCAATTGGAATACCCAAATATTTCATTGGTAGGCTTCCCCACTTTCACCCCATTGCTGCTAGCAACCTGCTTGTTTCCTGTTCTGGGATCCCTTGCATGCACATTGATGATTTTGAATAGTTCACCTTAAGCCTGACATCATTCTAAACAGCCTTAAGATTCTCTTGATATTTGCTATTTCTTCCACCTCGTCTTTGCAAAAGATTATAGTGTCTTCAGCATATTGCAAATGTGTTATTATAGGTCCCTCCGCAGTAGTTTGAAATCCTGAAATTAAACCTGCACTTCTAGCCCGGTCGAGCATTATGCTTAGTGCTTCCACCACAATATTGAAAAGAAGAGGTGATAAGGGGTCCCCTTGACGGATGCCTTTCTGTGGGTAGATTTGTTTGGATGGGGAACCGTTAATCAAAATGGAAAGGGTGGTAGTGGAAATGCACTCCTTAATCCACTTGATCCATGCTTTGCCAAAGCCCAAATTTTCCATCATTTGGATGAGAAAATCCCAGTGGACACAATCGTAAGCCTTGTGGAAGTCCACTTTAATAGTAATCCCCTTTAATTTCTTTATTTTCCAGTAGTGCAATATTTCATTAGTCATCATAATTCCATCCACGATATGCCTAACATCCATGAAAGCTGACTGGGCTTCTCCAATTATTGATGGTATTACACTCTTCAGCCTGTTTGCCAAAACCTTCGCAAATATTTTATAAATGCATCCGATAATACTGATTGGACGGAATTCCTCCAAAACAGTGGGGTTGTCCACTTTTGGAATGAGGGCAATGAAGGTATTGTTTAGGCCTCTTGCAAGAATTCCATTCTCATAAAACTCGGAGAATAATTGGAAGATGTCCCCTTTCATAAACTCCAAAGCTTTTCCAATAAATCTGAAATTAAAACCATCGGGGCCTGGAGCCTTGTTTTTATTACATTGTGAAATTGCAAGCTCAATTTCTGTGGGCAAAAAAGGTTTTTGCACTTCCTCCATTTGAAAAGAATCTATAGACTTAGGAAACAGACCCCCCATAATCGGGTGCCTATTTCGCTCCAATTTGAAACATTTATTGAAATATTCATAAATCTCAGACTTTAAAATTGTTGGGTCAGAGCATACCTGGCCATTTATCATGAGAGCTTCAATTTGATTCCTCCGGGCGTTATAATTTGCTGAAAGTTGAAAAAATCTGGTGTTTTTATCACCAAGTTTCATCCACTGCATTCTAGTCTTCTGCCACCAAATTGACTCATCTTGTCTTCTAAGCTTAACTTGTTTGGCATGTAGTTCATTTCTTTCCAGCACTTGTTGAGGAGATAGGGCACTTACTTCCCTGTCAATGTCCAACTGATGAAGCCTTTCCTCTGTATGTTTTAATAAAACTTGAATGTTGCCGGAGGACATCTTGTTCCAATTCTTTATATCGTCTTTCATCTTCTTTAGTTTCTGGACCACCCTCAACCCATCCCATTTCAAAGAAGAGCCTGATTCCCATGATTGTCTAGCCACTTTTAAGTAGCACGGGTCCTCTAGCCAAGCGTCAAAACAACGGAATGGTTTTGGCCCCCAGTCGAACAGGTCATGGACAAGCCAAATGGGGCAATGATCTGAAATTAATCTCGGTAGACCCCATTGGCTTATTCTGTGATCTTAGAACCAATGTTGCGAAAGTAAGAATCTGTCCAGCCTACTTTGAACTCCATTCTCCCTAAAATCCGACCACGTGAATCTTCTTCCCCTTAGCGGTATATCAATGACCTCCATTTTGTCCACAAATCTACTAAAAGACTTTGACCCTACTGAAATTCTACCATGCTTATAAATATGTATACATATATATTTATACTTTTTTTTCTTTTTCATTCTTAACATTTCATTCTTTTAATTATACAAAGAAAAGGAAAAACACTCCTAAAATTATAAAAGAAAGAAGTCTTTCGATTTGTGTCGTTTAAGAAAAATTTGTAGTAGCTAACCAACTTGGATCAAAAAGAGCGTCTTGTGAATCGGTTCACACCGGGTCACTCGACATCTTTTGAGATTTCCCAAAATCCAAGAAAATTAACTTCCTCCTTGTAGCATAAAGAAAATCTCATTCCAAAAATTAATTTCCTTGATTCGTTTTGTTCAGTGAAAATTTGCAGTAACTGACCAATCCGGATCGAAAGAATGTTTTATTAATCGGGTCATACTGGGTCATTTGACATTCTTTTGGGATTTCTAAAAATAAGAACAACCTCTTTTCTCTTATAAAATAAAAACACTTTAAATCAAAAATTCAATTCCTTGATTTGTATCGATCAGTGAAATCTTGCAGTAGCTGA
>NMUG010002249.1:0-16304 GCA_002855965.1 Monotropa hypopitys | reverse complement strand
TTTTCTAAAATATTCCGAGCTGGGAATTGAACTAACTAAAGTTCAAGATAATAAATCCACCTACTTGTATTACCTATATATGTATAGATATAGAAGAAGTGAGAGTGCCCTTGGCTAGGGTTGGATGTTAACTTGTGGACCGTATTGTGGGTGGTACTAGCCAACTCGTGGCTTTAGCAAATGACTGAGACTTAGCAAATTTGTGGCCTTGGATAGCTTGAGGCTTGGAGCCAAGTCGTGGCATGTTTACCCGTTGCAGTTAGGCCTGTGTATGTAGCATTGGTATGTTTTGGTTTGAGGCTAAGTTGGGAGATGCACTACTAGTTGGTAATGGACTATCGTAAAGAGTATTTGTTGGCCTTGCTTAGGCAACGTTCGGTTGTGTGGTAGCGGAACCCTTCGGATAAGTACCTTGAAATACTTTTGTGTGTCGAGATAGAATTATATTCGTCGAGTGATCTCGTATAGCGGTCTTGGTACTTGTTGGTAACTTCTTTCCGGTTGAGGCTTGATCGTTCAATAGAAGGTTTTGGTTATCTATTGTGATAGTTGGATAGATGAGAAGGTTAGAGGTTCTCTATAGACGCGAGTATGTTTATGGCTAGTATGGTGTGGTTATATAGACTTGGGATCAGACATGATGACGTTGGGTGTGAATATTGAGAACATGTTTGGGATTGCATTGTAGGATTCACCCACCTTGCACATATTCACCATATTTTCATATACAGTTGATAGTCGCATATTTGCTGGGTCTTTATGACTCAACCTTTTTCCTACAGTTCTTTACAGGGTTTGCAGGATTGGTTTGCTCGTAGAGGGGTTGGCTTAGGCTTGCTCAAGTTCTTTGTGGTGAGAAGCATGCTCCATTTAAATCATTGTTTTGGTTTCCCCTTTTCCCCTTGTAGCCTACGAGCATCCCTCTTTCTTAAATAGTTGTTATATTTCATATGCAAGCAAGTTCTTATGTAAGGTACTGTTGTATCTAAATCCCAAGTAAGTTTCATTTAAAAGAAAAAGGATTGTTAATGTTCTACTTCCGCATGTTTGTACTTCTTTTCTCTCATGGCCCCTTTGTTGTTAGAATGGTTTGCACAAAAGTATTTATGCATTTCTTTTGTTTCAAAAAAAAAAGTTTGAAAATCCGGGGCATGACAGATAACCCTAGGAACAACATGAGTTTCTCCAACGTTAACAGTCGCAAGTTGATGATTGTAGGCCTCCCACCAAGATAACCTCACCTTTTAGATTAAAAGATGCTAAATTCACCTTCTATTTAGTAGAGACATCCATAGCTACTAAAATTCTTTCCACACCCTGAAGCCATGATTCAGATGCCATAGGAGACACGATCCTTTCAAATTCAGTAGAGTGGAGCCTGTAAAATCGCTCAATCAACCCGGTTCCTGCTCCTCCTTCACACTCAGCAGTCTACCACTGAATAAAAGCAGTCTAGTTTTCAGGAACCAATCTATAGCAACTTCAACCCAATTCTGATTGTGCACATGAGGGGGATTTCCCTGAGGTGGAGGTTGGTTGACCTCCCTCTCGCCCGAAACAATAAAAGTAGCATCTTCCACATTTTCCATAATAGTAGCCTGATTATTGAAAATCATCACATTATTACCAGAACACATATTCATGTAGCACATAGCATGCAATGGCAACACATACAAATCCCACATAAGTACCTGACACCCTAGGGTTCACTACCAAGCCTTTCTTCTAGACACAACCCTAGACCTGGTATTCCAATTATATCGTGCCTTTGTAACTAACTTCCCAAGACCTCTCATTTGAAAACTCATTAATCAGGCGTTTTTCAAATTAGATTTCAAGGTAGTTGAATTGGGTGTCAAAGCAACACACACAATAGTTTTCGGAATATCAACAACCATCCTTAACCTAAGCTCTCACCTTGAAACCCATCAACCTCAAATCACTCTTATTTGAGAACCTCATAACCTAGAGCTCTGATACCAAGCTGTCATGACCCGTCCCGGAAAGTAATATCAAAAAGGGAATTTATCCATGTGTCATGACTAAATACTGCCAACAAGGAGCTAAGCATAGCCTCATCAACGAAATACCTTTCAATAAAATACCAAACACCAGCAAAAGTCTTAACAATTAAAAGTCTCAATGAGTAAACTTTTCGACCAAACCATTGTAACTATCCATAATACCCAAACATAAGGTCCAAATAAAAATCCACAAATGCTATAACCAAATCTCTCTAAGTATGATAACATAAAACTCTCAACTAACCAATAGCAACTGAAAATGTAATCAACAAAATCAAACTCCTATAAGGAGTGTAGTCACTACACTGACTCCACTAGCACACCAACTCGGCTTGTAGTGAACCCACTAAGCTTCTGAATCTGAATATAAATTTCCACATAAGATAGAGAGCAAAGAACATCTAGGAGCATCAGATAATAGTCAATATATGCAAGTCAACATTTGAAATTACAAGCATACAATCAAGATAATCAAAGGGGTGTGTATTGCCCCTCAACCAAAGGCACAAGCCACTAATGTAGAAACCAAGTACAACTAGGTGACAATATGCCATGTACAATGTTCTTTTACAATTAACTTTCGTTTATCAACTAAAAGGTCAATTTCCATTAATTCTCATTTAATATACGATTCACAAATCGACGGTTAGATCTCAACATTATTACGGAATGCACCTTGTTGGATCCACGGACGAACCCCATCTACAAGCATGTCTACTTGCCAAGGGCGAATCAATCAAGCCCAAACTATCCCACACTTGGCTTTTACGGCTTAGCAAAAGCATGCTAGGGATCATACACTATCACATTTCCTTATCATTTAATCTTGATTCTTTTCACATTGCCACATGCCCAACACCAGTTTAAGTTCGATGTCCATGATGCACAGTCATATATTCACATACTTGCACTTTCAAAACACTAGCATTTGAACTACGATGCTATCCAAAGTCATGCAAGTAAATAAGTAGGCATGCAATCACATAGATCCAATCATAGACAATTCACATTATTAAATCATGTCTTTCATGTATGTTCACAAGTAAGCCGCATAAGCACTTAAATAAGTAATCACATAAGTTAACCAACATGTATTTGAAAGAATCTATGCACTCACGGAATATGTGTGATCGCCAAGTGATATTTATTGTGCCACCTTAGAAGGTCCCAACTCGTCTCCTGTTATAATATTACAAAGTTAAAAGAATAATTTTCCTTAAGTACTAAGTACTATTTAAAAATTCTAAACATGGATTTTCAACTTCTTAAAACCTCTATAATACCTTGAAACACCTTCTAATAGGACCCAAACACAATCTAGGAAAAGCCTCAATGAAAACCCCAACTTTCCTCTTAAAACTCAACTAGCCAGTACAAGACCAGTATGGGTCTGGTATACCACTCGACATGCCGTCCGGTATGCCGGTTAGTGCAATTTCTTGGTCATTATGAAGGCCAAAATCTACTCGCCAAAATTTGACTCAACCGGTATGGGACCGATATGGGTCTGGTATACCACCCGACATACCGTGCGGCATGCCAGTTAGTGCAATTTGTGACAATTTACGAAGTCCAAACTCAATGACTAAATATTGGATTAACCGAAATGGGACTAGTATGCTGCCCGGTATACCATCCAGTATACTGGTGTTCATACTAGTGATGAATAGTAGCAGTTACAGACTATTTTCTGCGATCTAAACTTAGTTGAAACACCCAAAAACTCATCTTGGAATCGATTAAACCTCCAAAATCTCAAAAGTTAGATAACCTCAAGTGTAATAAACATCCATAGCACTAACATACTTGAATCTAAGAATCAAAAATTAACTATTACACCCTTGATTCAAGGTTTTAGGACTAGATCTAGGAATTTTCTGTTATAAATCTTTCACTAATCTGTGATGAAATCCAATTATGAAATAGATTTAGAAGAACTTACTTGTATTATGAACAACTTTGATGAAAAAATCCCCTTCTAAAACTCACCCAAAGACACTCCTCAAGCCTAACTCTTTTGTCCCTCTTCTTTAAATTCTCTCTAGCCTCCAAGGTAAACAAAGTATAATGATAATTAGGTTAGGATCATTACCCCCTAATAAGATTTTTGGGTAAAAAGATCCTTATGCCCTTCCTAAAATAATTCCTTTTCATATTTATCTTTGACTTACACACTAATTAACCTCTAAGTTCAAGTCTTTCACTTAAACCCCTAATTTGCACCTTTGTACTACTACATCTCTTTTAAACATCAATAATCTATTATTCTTTAATTAATTTAAATAAATTATGAAATTAGACGAGTGTGATACATAATGGGTCAAGAGATAATGTGCGAGCTAGAATTCAATTCTCTAGACATTTCATTGAACACCTAGGGTGATAGTTCAAAGCATGGGCCATGCCAAGGTTCATTGTCTATGACCAATCAAGGAGGTTAACTACCCTCGGTTAAGACCTAAGGTGAGAATCACAAACCCATAACTCATATGTAACCTCAAAATCTTAATTCTCTAAAGATTAGGTGGGTTTTATGGGAATTTGTCCATTGTGATATTTTTTAAAGACCTCGCGGGACATTGCACCAAACATGGGTCGTGCCAATATTATTTTCTACAATCCATCAAAGTGATTAACACTACTAGATTAAGACCTTAGGTATGAACTCAAGACACCCTAAATCACATCATTCAAGCACATATAAGAGAAATTCCAACACAAGCCTAAGTCTTGGGGTGCTAGTCACCCCATGACCAAACGAAGGAGACTAGCTCGCAATTAACACTACACTAATGCAAGAAATGACAAGAAAATAGGAAAACTAAGCATAAGAAAATGAAATACAAAATTCATTAAACATAACATAAAAAATAAAGCATCATACCCATATCATTTCTTCTAAATTATAAAGAATTAATTACTAAAGGAGGAGGGGAGAAAATGATATGCCTCATTTTATTTTATAAAGCCAAGAAATTTACTTAATAAAGATAAATAGTAGTATATATGCTTATTAATATAATAAGTATAAAATAAGTATAAAAGGTGGCATGTAAGGGTAATAAGAGAGTAATATTAGGAGTAAGGAGGTCAATTGCTTTAAAAATCTGTATTAGGGTGAGAAGTTAACCTAATCATTATGCTAAGTTGTGCTTGAGAGGCTAAAGAGAAGGGAGGCTAGGAGGCTAATGGATATTCAACCTTGGAAGGGTTTTGGTGCAAGATTAGAAGTCAAGTTCTTCTACAAATTAATTCCCAATGTAAGCACAAACTTATATACGCATTTTATATCCTTATACCATTTTAGATTTGGTGTAGATCGGAGTTTTAAGATTAAATTCATTTTTTGGGAGAAATCCTTAGAATTGGTAGTAACTCATGAGATTTGAGGGCAATTGAAGGTTGTAACATGCAAATATTTGAGTATATGATATGCCTAGAAGTTTAGAACACATTGGTGTGGTTGATTTGTGAAGTTGGAAGTGCTAAAATCGAGCTAGGAGAAGTTGGAGTTATTTTGGATCGAAGTGGAAAAATTGCAGATTCGTGGCAGTGAGGGTAGGAACTGGTTCTGGGTGTTGGAATACCGGTTCCAGGGATTCAGTATGGGATATCGGTATCCAAGAGGCTTGGGATACCGGTATCTGGGGTCAGTTTGGGATACCCGATTCTGGTATTACGGGATACCGGTATCTGAGGCTAGGTTGGGATACTGGTTTCATGTGTTCGGGATACCTGTATCTTGGGATTGTCTTTGGGAACCGGTTTCAGGTGTCCGGGAACTGGTTTCGAGGAGTGTTGATCCAAAAAATTGGTTAAGTCTCGGGAAGTTTTAATGAACTAAAACTAAGGCTTTTAATTATAATTTTTGGTACGTTAAGATGTTTAAAGTTCTAATTAAATGTTTTAACTATAAGAGAGGAGACGAGACCCTATAATACCAAGAAGTGATCATCTTAACTTCATATTTCGGTGAGTGTGTAGATACCTTTCCATATGTCACTCCAGAAAATTTAATGATTTTCCATTCGTTCTAATATTTTTGATAAATCAATTTTCGGAATTTATATTCCTATTTCGTCGGAGTAAATCATTTGTTGATCGTTATAATTGTTTGTGACCTTGAGGAAGGTCACGACATGGTCTTAGGATGTCTATTCGATGTATAGAATATTTTAGAAATGTTCAGGGTTGTGTCGAAAAGGTCCGGAAGTGTTTTGGAGTTGTTTCGAGTCGCTTGTTGGTGGCTCGTCTGGACCAAGGCTGGCCTTGTCCAGACTAGGGAGCAGAAAGTTTGGAGGAATGCTTCAGGAGGTCTCGTCCGGACTAGGGTTGGTTCCCGTCCGGACGAGGGGGCACATTCGGATGAGGAAGGGATCTCGTCCGGACGACAGTGCTGAATTTTGTGTTTTTAAGTTGGGGATCTCATTTTATTTTTGGTCCATCTCATTTCCTCCCCTCTCGCGAAAACAATCCCTCTCTCTCTCTCTCTCTTAAAACCCTATTTATCCCTCCCTTCTCTCTTCTCTCCTCTCAAATCCACCAACCTTTCGAAGAAATCATCTTTTCGAACATCGACGAGGGCTTGGAGATCTTCGCGGTGGTGGGCTTGGATCGTGGCGGTGTGTAGCATCTCTCTCCGGTGGATTTCGAGCTCGGTAACTTCTAGTGGGTAAACTCTTAACTCTTATCTTATATGTATGTATATATAGATTTCGTTTTTGTAATCTCGGAAATCACATTCTCACCTTTCGTCACCTTTGCACATCAACTCC
This sequence comes from Monotropa hypopitys, assembly GCA_002855965.1. NCBI lineage: Eukaryota > Viridiplantae > Streptophyta > Magnoliopsida > Ericales > Ericaceae > Monotropa > Monotropa hypopitys. The sequence goes on along the minus strand of NMUG010002249.1, from coordinate 9,505 downwards.
GTCTTTGATAATCTAGGGTTAGTCTATGTATGTGATAGATGATTAGGGGAATGACTTAGGTGTAGCGTAGCGCTTGTGATAGTTAATGGTGGCCATTGGAGTTCGCGGCCACCATGTGTTCGATGAAATTCCCCTTAGAGTTGTGTGTAGTGTTTTGGAGAAATTATGGCCTTGGGATTGTCGGATATTGGGTAAGGGTGATCGACGGAATGAATTTGGGTCACGAGTATCGTTGTAGGTCCCTTGGAAATGGTTGAATGCCACATGTTCGATGAAATTCCCATGTGGGGCATTGGGGAGCAATTGGGCTACCAATCCCCTTGGGTGTGTTGTGGAGTCATATCGTTGTTGGCCTTGGTCTCTTTGGTTCCCTTGTGGATTGGAGGCGTTGTCGGCTTGGGTTAGTTTGCCGTTGATGTAGTCAAGGAAGGATGGTGATTTGAGGAATTTGTGAATAAACTCAATGTATGCAATGAACATCAAATATGAGGGATTAATCCCACGAGGATCACCCGTTCTCAATCCTGAATCCATCACTCCCATGTCACCTAGTTTAAGAACAAAGATCATATAAGGAGATGATTGAATCGCGTATGAGGGTACCAACTTGGGAATTAGAATGGAGCAATTGGGCCCATACGGTATATTGGAGGGCAATTGGGATAACAATACTCATGGATTCCTCGTGGAGCAATTGGGCTAGCGATACCCTTCTCCTAGTGGACATCGTGGAGCAATTGGGATAGCAATATTCATGTGCTGTTTATATTGGTACCCATTCGGGTTTAGGATAGTGTTACCCTACCCGCATTACGGTCGTTGCGTATGTGATGCCCGTTGTGACCCCTTGAGCCGCCAAGTCAGAATATGCTATTATGGTTTAGTACGAGTCCTGCGTGACTCCCTTGTATCGCCAGGGGAGAAGATCGGATATGGACGACTGGGGTGTCTTGGTACATAGCCCCTTGCTTCAGTCCTATGGGAGTATTATGTACCGGACTAGTGCATCCTCCTAGTACGTGACTCGCCTTAGTCGATGAGGTGGGTAATGTCGGAAAGGATGGCTTGGGCTCCTATGATTAGTCATGTGGAGACAATAAGAAAGTGATTGATTAATAATTGAAATCTACCTCAATCTCTAAAATATTCCAAAGTTAAATGAGAATCGAATCCATAACAATGTTCTTGGTGATTGAAGGGTTGGATGATAGAGTGGTGTTGAGGTCTTGTCGTTGTGGTCTCTTGGGCTATCTTGGTACGGTTTTGGAGGTTGTCTCACTTTAGCTCGTACATTAGTCTCGTTGGGTTGCACTTTACCGTTGGTTGATTGTTTGAGTCTCACTTAGCTTTCACAGTTGGTTGTGTGCTTGTGTTTGGGTTACTTTGAGGTTGTGTCGCACTCGGCTTGAGTTGGGTTTCCTCTCCTTTGTTTTCGTTTGTGTGTGGACACTTAGGCATGAAACCGCAGGTGCATGCTTGGTAGTAGTTAGGAGTTTTCCTACTAAGCTGTGGTTCGCTCAGACCCTCCTTTCTTTCCTTTTTCCAGGACTTGTTTGCAGGGCTTGTTGTGGTTGTGGACTTGGAGCTTGGCTTGCTGCTGGATCATTAGGAGCTTGCCACATTGGATACTTTATACTTCTTTTATTTGTACTTCTATTTAGTTGTAGTAGCCAGTTGTATATTTATTCTTCCACACTCTGTATTTATTTTATAGTCTCTTTCTGTATCATATGTTTGTAATGGTTATTTCAACTGATTGTACTTGGATAACAATATTCCTAGCATTTGGTATTGATTGACTCATAGTCTTGCATAGAAATTTTTGAGCATGGTGTTATCATGGTTCGTTTATTGAATGTGTTGTTTGTATGTTTGCTAGGATTTATCACCGCTAGTGCTTCGATTGTCGGTATGGTTACTCATCAAGGAGGACATCGGCTTCGTCAGGTGAGTCAGGAAGTCCCGATAGAAGAGGTCCGTAAAGAGGAGAATGTTGCAGTGGATCAGGAAGAAGCGGTGGACCCGAGATTGTTTGTGAGGCAGCTTGCTGAGGCCATGGTTGAGGCCACCAGCGCAGTTCAAGCCCCTAGGGTCGGGGATGTCAGTCATGTGATGGAAGCTTTGCATGAGTTCCGTGCTATGAACCCTCCTAGTTTTAATGGAGAGGATGAGCCTATTGAGGCCAATCATTGTTTTTCCGAAATTTGTAAGGCATTGGACACCCTTCAGATTCATGAAGATGAGTTGCGGGTATTCTTTGCATCGTATCAGTTGGTTGGTGAAGCCGAAGAGTGGTGGAATTCCGTTGTTGAGTCCACGAAAGATGCACGAAGATTGGCTAGAGTTGCGAATCCGGGAGTAGCAGATGAAGATGTTGGTGCTACATCGTGGGAGCAGTTTGTTTCTCTCTTCGAGGATCAGTACTTTCCAGAAGCTTTTCGTGAGCAGTTGCGGATGCAGTTCAAGTTGTTGCAGCAGGGTGACATGACGGTCTCCCAATACATGATCAAATTCCAGTCGTTGTCCTGTTTTGCTCCAGAGTTGGTCAATTCTGAAGATCGCAAGTGTAAGAGGTTCGAGCGGGGTCTTCGTCTCTCCATCGAGAGGCTCATTGTTGGGTAGTGTATCCGTTCTTTTGCCGCCATGTTAGAGCGTGCCAGGGATATTCATCCCATTTGTCAGGAGGAAGAAAAAGAAGTCAGAGTGTAGGAGCCTCATCGGCAGTTTTCTGCTTCGCATTCCACGTCTTTGTCAGGCAGTTTCAGGAGGAAGCGGCTTAGAGATCATTCTCTTTCTCGGAGTCAGCAGGGTTCTCAGTCCCTTGTCAGTGTTGGTGTTGTAGGAGAGCAACCCAGGAACTACCTTGTTTGTCATCATTGCCATCAAGAAGAACACTATCGTTCTGGGTGTCCCCAGGTTACTTGTTTTGAGTGCGGCTAGTCAGGGCATGTGGGAAGAATTTGTCCACAAAGAAGTGGCAGGCGGGAAGAGATGTCAGTTGGGTGTCACTTGTCGAGTGGACCAAGAGTTGAGCAGTTCTAGCAAGGAAGTCAGAGTCAACAACTTCAACATCAGTCGTTTGTGTCCAGTCCTCAGTTCGAGAGAGAAACCAGTTTTACAAGTGCAGGTCGAGCTTCAATCCAGAGGGGTAAGCAGCCGGTGGACCAGATGACCTATGGTAGGGTATACACTATAGCTACCGCAAATCCACAACTGCCAATTTCTCCGTCTTATTAGACTTGTTTTGTTTTTGTTTGTCAAAATTGTGTTGTGTGTTGTTAGAATTACCAACTTGTTGTCTTATGCTTGTAGCATTGCGAACTCGGTTTGGAATTATGCATTTTTATTCTAGATGTCGGTCCATTTCTTTGGACATTTCTTGTTGTGACTCTTCATGATTAAGACTCTTGTTACTTAGTTAGAGTACCTCTTGTTTCAAGCTTCTAGTTCTTATACTCCATAAATTGATGCCTTGATGATCTGAGTTATGATCTCACTTCTTGGATTATGGATGAGTATATTGGTTGTCTGGTGCTATCTTTCATTGTGGTGGTCAAGCTTGATGTTGCTTTCCACTAGATTGGTTAACATGTCCTTTAAAATCATTCTTGTTATCTCTTGAACTCACATCCTTATGCCCTAAGCGATGGGTAGATGTTTAAAGAAATTGGGAACGAGTAATTGAGTCGGTTACTCCTACACCTTCAGTATGGAGTCGACCATGTGTGCGTTTCTTTGATTGTGTGATATATGGATGACACTATGAATTAGGTTGAGAACCGTGTCCAGCCGACACATCTCAAACTTGAATTATAGTGGTCATTTGATTATCGCATTGGGTGTGTGTGTGCGGATGCTTGTATACCCGTGGGTAGAGTACGTTTGCAAAATGTGTGTATGCGAGTTTGTAGAATGATAGTAGAGTGTTAACGATTATAAATTCGATTTGTTATACCGTGAACCTTGTGATAGGACGTTTGTGGCTTCTCGTTCTTGAGGAGGCAAGTCCCTTGCGGGATCCTCCGTCCCTTGTGCCTTTGGAGAGATTGATTCTTTGGCCGGCATGTCCCTTTTATGTCGCCGTGTCCCTTTTATGTCGGCGTGTCCACACCATATCGGGAGTTGTCCCTTTTATTCTTTCGTGTGGCATGCGAGTTCTTCGCAAATTTGGTATTCCTTGATCGCGATCTTTATTCCTCAAACCATAGTTAATTTCGAGGACGAAATTCTTTTAAAGTGGTTGAGATGTAACGATCCGAAATTTCAAAATAATATTTCTTGAATTAGAATTCGATATTCGAATCCACCAATAAATCTTAAGACGATTTCCTTGGTTTCCGTTGCCGATCTAAATTTAGTGTTGAACTCTTCCATAGATTGTGCGCATAGTCCGTGGTTGGCTAGGGGTATTTCAGGGGTGGTTTGGAACCCCTTGTCTTGTAATTTTTCCCATTCTGGTGCAGTTGCACTGGTGAAGGATAGAGATGCGCCGGTGCAGATTGGTCTTGGGTGCTACTGTTCAGGTTTTAGAATAGTTGCACCGGTGCAGTTGAGAGATGCACCGGTGCAGGGAGGTCTTTGATGCATCTGTTGGGTTTTGGATGCAGTTGCATTGGTGCAGCCTTTGTGTGCACCGGTGCAGGGTTTGTCTTGGAGTTTGCATCGGTGTAGGGAGTTGTTGCACCAGTGCACAAACTCTCTGCTTTGTCCGGAGCAAGTTTGCATCGGTGCAGTGGAAGCTTGCACCTGTAACACCCCATGTTTTTAAGTAAAACATTTCCAATATTTTTTTTGAAATACAATAAACACAACAGTGAGGAGTTAATAGTTACTATACAGCAGTATTGCAGTTGAAATTCTCATTACATTAATCTTGATACAATATACAAAACAGAAGAGTACAAGAGAGGAGTACAACTGAACTACTCACTACAAACTGTAAAAGAAAGGTACAGCTATAACAGGGTAACAACCTGAAAACTGAAAAGAAGAGTAACTGCACATGGAGAGCCAAGACCGCAGCTACAAAGGAACCAGCTACAAGCACACGCTCCAAGTCACCCCTGCAAGAGAAACCCTGCAGAACAAGCCTGGAAAGAGAGAGAAAGGAGGGTCTGAGCAAACCACGGCTCAGTGCGGTAACAACTAACGACTACAAAGCATGCATAGGCGCATGCGACCCTATGTGCAAAGTAAAGGTAAGCGAAGTCAAGGAGAAGGCACAACACACGCACACACCCAAGTAATGTGAGACTAAGAGTAACTTCGAGACCAACCCGTAGAGTGTCAGCCAAACCACAAACGACGTCTCCCACATAAGTACTATCACTAGAAAACTCTACCAAGGGACACGCAAACCTCGATACACAACCGTACCCAATCTCAACCCAAAGCCACGGTCAAGACACGACCAACACCTACAATCACTCGCAAGGAAACCAAAGTCAAGTCCTCTCATCATTCCCATCATTCCCATGTTCATTAGTACAGTTTTGGATTCACAAGATTGTATTTGATATTGAATATTGGAGTTACACATTTCATCATTTTCCCCACCTTGGCCCACCCAAGGGGTACAACAACATTTTCATCACGAATTGATTATGTATTCCAATATTCATTTCCAGACGACTCCTAAAAAAGCGAGTCTTCAACCTCCCCTAGACAAGGGCGAGTAAAACCACATGTGTTAAGATTTGTTCCAGGATCCCGCTTGCCAGCGTATCCAGTATATTCCGAGACTTCATGGGAACTCGTATCTCCCACCTATGGCCAAAGGATCTTTTCCTAGATCATCACCCGTCAATGATATCTAGTTATTCCGCGACTTCCAGGGAACGCGTATCTCCCACTTAACACGAACACAAGGACTTGGGCAAAACCATCCAAGTCAAATCCACATTTCACTTCTTTGTTTCCATTGGTGAGTTTAGGTGAAGGATTAAGGATTGGCCAAGGGTGGTCCCATGCCCCAAGAAAATCACACTCTTCAGCCAGAACTCGCACTTGCTGAACTTCCCAAATAACTGCTTCTCTCTTAAGGTCTGCAACACAGTCCTCCGGTGATGTTCATGCTCCTCCATAGTATGGGAGTAAACAAGAATATCATCAATAAAGACTACCGCAAAAGAGTCCAAATAGGGTTGAAAAATCCGATTCATCAGATCCATGAAAACCACAGGAGCATTTGTCAGCCCAAAAGGCATGACCAACAACTCAAAGTGTCTGTACCTAGTACGAAAAGCTGTCTTCGGTACATCACTATCTTTCACCTTCAACTGATGGTATCCAGATCTCAAATCAATCTTCGAGAAGATAGTTGCCCCTTGCAACTGATCAAACAAATCATCGATTCTGGGCAAAGGGTACTTATGTTTAACAGTCACCCTATTCAGCTGCCGATAATCAATACACATCTTCATGGAGCCATCTTTCTTCTTCACAAAGAGCACAGGCGCACCCCATGGTGAAGAACTGGACTGAATAAAGCCCTTCTCCAAATACTCCCTCAGCTGAACTTTCAGCTCATACAACTCTGCGGGTTCCATTCTGTATGGCGTAATAGATATGGGGCTCACCCCAGGCACTAGCTCAATAGTGAACTCAATTTCAATATCGGGAACAACTCCTGGCAAATCATCTGGAAACACATCTTCGAATTCTTTCACTACTGGAATATCTGAAATCTTCGTCTCCACTTCTCGATCATCAACAATATAGGCTAGATAGCCTTGACATCCTTTACTAAGGAGTGTCCTCGCACGCATACTGGAATAAGGCAAGACTTGCCCACTTTCTTTTCACCCCAAATCTTTATGTTGGCCTCATCTGGAATAATAAATAGAACTTCTTTTGACAAACAATCGATCAAAGCATGATGTGCTGATAAGAAGTCCATACCCAGAATAACATCAAAATCAGTCATCACTAATGACACTAAGTCCACTGCTAGCTTCCTACCTTCTAACTCTAGAGCACAATCCGGATAACAAGTATTCACTCTGACCGTCTCCCCCATATGCGTAGATATGGCCAAAGAATAAGGTAAGACCACTGAAGGTCTATCAAGCATACGACCAAAAGATTCGGATATATATGAATGAGTAGATCCAGAATCAAGAAGAACGCGGGCATAGAAACTCGATATAAGAAATGTACCTGTAACTACATCTGGTGCTGCCTCTGCCCCCTGACGTGTCACAGCAAAGACCCTGCCTGGAACAACAGCAGTACCCTGACTACAGCCCTGACCCACTATTGCACTGCCCACTGAAGATGCTGGAGCACTACGTGGCTTGGTGCACTTCGACGCCTTCTGACCCATCTCTCCACAAGAATAACATTTCACCTGATGCATCTCTTCATCTTTCACTGGGCACTGACGAATCATGTGACCCTCTTCTCTGCATATGAAACAACGGCGATCACCACTCTGCACACTAGCCCCTGAAAACCGACTGCCACCCTGACTGCCCTTCTCTTTCTACCAACTCCTCTGAGATTTGGAGCCATCGGGCCCGTTGCCAGCAAAAGTCTTCCCATCACTGTTTTTAGCATAGCCACCCTCACTGGTAGCTTTCCCTGACCAACTTCCACTGGTCTTCCCCTTCTTGGCCGTGTGATCAATCAAAGTCTGAACATCTTTTCCAGTCATCCTGGCCATCTCCACTAGGTCAGCATAGTCTCTCTCTAAACTGAGTCAACCGAGTAGCAATACTAGGAATCAGTCCCCCACGAAACCTCTTACACCGCTTGGCATCGGTGTTCACCAGCTCCACCGCATATCGAGACAAAGCAGCAAACTTTATCTCATACTCATCCACTGTCATACTTCCTTGCTTTAGGTACAAGAAAGCATTCACCTGCTCAATACGATAACTCTTTGGGTAGAAATGATCATTGAACCCCTTGATGAACAAGTCCCAGGTGATAACCCTAGGAACTCCACCCTCCTCTACTGTGGTCAGCTGGCGGCTATAAGCTTCCCACCAGATTAGGGCCTCGCCCTTCAGATTGAAAGTCACTAAGTTGACTTTCTGCTCATCAGATGCGCCCATGGCACGCATCACTCTCTCTACTCCTTTTAGCCACTCCTCTGATAAGGCGGGAGATACTCCCCCACCAAACTCTGCTCGATACATCCGACGGAAGCTCTCCAGCAAGCTAGTTCCCACTGCCCCCTCTCTCTGTGCAGTTTGCCACTGCATAAATACAGCCTGGTTCTCTAGGAACTGAGCCATGGCTGCCTCAACTCTATTCTCCGGAACTGTTGGAGGTGGATTTCCCTATGCAGGAGGCTGATTGACCTCACCCTCTGCAGGTCCGGTGGAAGCTGCATCCTCTACGTTCTCCATTATACTTTCCTGATTGTCAAAAATACTTATTAGAAACAATCAACACATAAAGTACACAATATAGTACATCTCATAATAATTGTAAAGCAAAACAAATCATGCAACACCTAAGTGTCCTTAGCCTTACTGTTCCCTTGCCAAGCCATGCCTTTTTGCCGATTCTCAACCTTCCAAACACTTTACTGACACACTCTTACTCACTTCTCAACTCAACCTAGACTCGGTATTCCGATATATTATGCCTTTCCAATTAACTGCCCAAGAATTCCCATTTGAAAAATAGCATTTTGGAGGAAGCTCATTGTTCTGCTTATGCCATGCATCTGAGTGGCAATAAACTGTACAGAAATTTGCGGGAGAATTTTGGTGGAAGGGCATGAAGCGGGACATTGCAGAATTTGTGTCCAAGTGCTTGACTTGCCAAAGGGTAAAGGTAGAGCATCAGAGGCCTACAGGTTTGCTTCAAAACCTACCGATAACTGTATGGAAGTGGGAGCACGCGACAATGGATTTTGTTGTGGGATTGCCGCACTGTAGTCAGGGCTTTGATTCGATTTGGGTGATTGTGGATAGGTTGACCAAATCGGCTCACTTTTTGCCGGTGCGTGTCACCTACACCACTGAGAGATATGCGAAGCTTTATATTGAGGAGATTGTTCAAATGCATGGAGTACCAGTGTCGATTGTTAGCGACAGGGATCCTAAGTTCACTTCGAGATTTTGGCAGAGTTTACAGCAGGCGTTGGGGACCTCACTGAAGTTCAGTACGACTTTCCATCCGCAAACTGACGGTCAGTCGGAGAGGACTATCCAGATTTTAGAGGACATGTTGCGTGGGTGTGTTCTTGATTTTCGTGGAGTCTGGGATGACTATCTTCCATTAGCAGAGTTTGCTTATAATAATAGTTACCTGTGAGACCCGTTTCGTAATTATAAATAATTAATAACTAATAATCAGGAGATTTGATAATTAAAAATATTATCTAAGGGGTTTAAAATAATTAATAATAATTATTGGGAAGCTAGGAGGTGATTAGAATAGTTATAAGAGTCAAAAATATCAAAATTCGAATTTTTGTGAAAAGTGCTCCAGATACCGGTATCTTGACACCCAAGATACCGATATCTTGGTTGTTGGGAATTGCAGTCCA
>NMUG010002248.1:0-16312 GCA_002855965.1 Monotropa hypopitys | reverse complement strand
ATTAACATCCCGAAAATTTGCCTTCCGCGCTACCGTAACCGGTTGCGCCCCATAGCGTAACCGGTTGCGCAACCTTCGATAGATTGCACATATTTCTGTAGACACACAACCGTAACCGGTTGTGCCTTAAAATCCCGTAATCGGTTGCGCTGCGTAACCGGTTGCGCTCCAAAACCTCGTAACCGGTTGCGCTAGGCTCAGTCAGAAATCCAAAACTGCTATCGAAATGGTTTTGAGCCTAATTCCTTCATCCGAACTCCGATTGACGTGATTCAAGTCGCGTTGGATTCGTAATCACGACGCGATTGACATGCAATTAAACAAGTGGGTATGCCTAGATTTATTTCTGACCACAGACCTATCGCTCTTCTCCTAGATGAAAGGGATTGGGGGCCGAAGCCTTTCAAGTGTTTTGATTACTGGACTGAAGACAAGGAATGCATGTCAAGGGCAGAGAAAGCATGGGGGGAGCCAACCTATTTTAACTGGGCTGGAATTAGAGTGGCGAACAGACTTAAAGCGATGAAAAGGGCTATAAAAGAATGGAACACCAACAGTATCACTTCTCTGGGAGGTCAGATCATGGACGCTGAAAAACGACTGGAAGATATGGATTTAGAAGAAGAAATAGGGACTGTTTCGGCCCAATTCAAGATGGATAGAGAAAATTTAAAGAAAGGTGCTGGAAATTACACAGACAGGAGGAGGCTTCTTTATTCCAAAAATCCAGAATTATGTGGCTTAAGAAAGGGGACCAGAATTCCATGTTTTTCCACGCGGTTGCCAACTCAAACTTCAGGAGGAATAAAATATCGTGCCTCAAAGTTAATGGGTCATTCATCTCTGAACCTAATGACATCAAGGTGTCTCTGGTAAATCATTTCACTCTCTTGTTTCTTAATCAGGAGAAGACCATGGGGAATATTGGGTTACCCACTTCTCGGGCACTATCAACTGACGTTGTTTCTGTACTGGAAAAACCTTTCTCTCTCGATGAAGTGGAAAGGGCTCTTAAAGAATGTCACAAGGGGAAGTCACCGGGTCCAGATGGTTTCAATTTTCTATTTATCGGCAAAGCATGGGGATTTATGAAAGATGAGATCCTTCATTTTTTCACTGATTTCCATTCTTCTTCTTTCATTCCATTAGGGATTAACCAATCATTCATTGTTTTATTGCCTAAGGCTTCTAACCCTATTAAAATTGGAGATTACCGTCCCATTAGCCTAATTGGTTGTATTTACAAGTTGCTGTCTAAAGTTTTATGTAACAGGTTGAAATACTCAATACAGTCAATTATAGGCGAAACGCAGTCCGCTTTCATTCATGGCAAATAAATTATAGACGGGATTCTAATCGCTAACGAGATCATTCATTCTTGGAGAGTAAAGAAGGAACTTGGATGGGTCATAAAATTGGATTTCTAAAAGGCTTATGACTACGTTAAATAGGATTTCCTGGATGCAATGATGGAGTCCATGGGTTTTGGGAACAGGTGGCGTTCCTGGATAGCCGCGTGTCTCCAATCCACTTCCTACTCTGTTCTGATTAACGGATCCCCTTCAACTACTTTCAGGCCGAGCAAGGGTTTGTGGCAGGGGGACCCACTGTCCCCATTCCTCTTCAACATTGTGGCTGAGGCTTTCAATTTAATTATGGAAAGGGCGGTCCAGGTAGGCGTGTTCAGAGGGGAATTCTAGGCTCTTATCTTCCTCAGATATCACACTTACAATTTGCCGATGACACGGTAATTTTTTGCAGCGGGGGGTTGGGGGATCTAATAACATTAAAACGCATCCTGAGATGGTTCTGCATTCTATCGGGTTTGAAGATCAACTATGCAAAGTCTATGGTTTGCTCCCCCGCTTCGGGCCCATATGCTGAGGAGGCAGCCTCAATTCTGGGCTGTTTGGTTTCCAAACCCCCCTTTAAATATCTCGGCATCCCCATAGGAGCCAATCCAAGAAAGGCTGCTACTTGGGAGCCCATTATTAAGAGGATTGAAGCCAAGCTGTCTTCTTGGCAAGGCAGGTTTCTATCAAAAATTGGCAGAATCACTTTGATTAAATCTACACTTCTCAGCCTTCCTGTCTACTTCATGTTAATTTTTAAAATTCCAAGCGCGGTGGTGGAAAAAACTGAAAGGCTAGCTAGAACATTTCTATGGTCTGGAAGTGATGGGGTAAGAAAGATGCACCTAATTAAATGGGACAAGCTCAAAAAATCTCGAAAACATGATGGATTGGGTATCAGAGACATCAAAGTGCAGAACAAAGCCTTACTTTCTAAGTGGTGGTGGAAATTTCACTCCCAACCAAACCTATTCTGGGTTACGGTTATAAAGGCTATGTATAACTCGGAGGAATCTTCAGCCTGTCCTCAATTGCCATGTAGTCCCAATTCATCTCTAATTTGGAAGGGGGTAGCTAATTTATCAAAAGATGACCCGACTATGGGTGATGTCATTTCAAAGGGTTTCAAATGGAAGTTAGGGGATGGATCACAAATTGACTTTTGGAATCATTGGTGGACAGGTTCCTCTACCTTGAAAAAATCGTATCCAAGATTATACTCAGTAGCGGGAGAAAAGAACATTTCGGTGGACAAAGTTCTGTTGGGCCAAACATTAAATTTGCAGGCTCTTAACTTCAGAAGGAGATTGTTCAGTTGGGAAGAAGGATTATATGAAGATCTTGATGCCACAATATCTGCATCCTCATCAGGAAGATCTTATGTTGACATCCTAATTTGGAATTGGGATCCAAAAGGGATATTCAAGGTGGGGGACATATATCGTCTACTGAGAAGGGATAATGAGGGGCAACAAATTGAAGGCACTGAAAAATTATGGAGCAGATGGTATCCACCAAAAATTTCATGGTTCGTATGGACTGTTATCCAGAAATCAATTCCAGTAAATAAACTTCTTCAATCAAGGGGAATGACACATAATAGCTCTCATGATTTGTGCTATCTATGCCGCGAATTCGAAGAAGATTGTAATCACCTTTTACTTACCTGCAAAATAAGCTGGAGCATCTGGACCGAATCGCTGAGATGGTGGTCGGTCTTCTGGGCTGCCCCTCCTGACTTAAAATCCTGCAAACTATGGTGGTGGAACAGCTCCTTTACGGGTCTTCAAAAGAGAATCTGGCGTATGGCCTTCATGGCGGTAGCCTGGAACATTTGGCTGCTTAGAAACGGCAGGTGTTTTCGCCAAATCGATTTGGACACAACAATAATCTGTGAAAAAATAAAATTACATATTGCGTTGTGATCCAAATTGAATGTTCCAGATTTGGGATTATCCTTATCTCAGTGTTTGGCCAACTGGCCTGCATTCATGGAGGTGGTGAAAGATCTCTCTAGATCGGTGGATTCCAGGCGGCGGACACAATTGCGGACGGGCTGATTTCTGTCGACAACTCTGTGCAGTAGGAGAGAGAATTTGCATCTGGGTTTGAATTTACTCTTGCTCAAGTCGATCAGGCAATTCGCCATATTCAATTCGGCAGAGGACATGGGCAATTGCAAGGATGACAGTTGGGGATAATTATGGCTATCCTCCCACTGAATTGACTTCATTGCTGCATTTTTGGCCCGGTTCGATTGGGTTGGTCTATGGGGATCCTATTTCAGCACTATGGGCTTTTTACACTTGGGTTATTAAGTAGGCTGACATATTTCAGTTTTTGGGTTTCCAAATGGATCATATCCTTATTGTAGTTTTTGTATTATATCAATAATATTTCTGCCTTCCAAAAAAAAAAACATTTTGGGCTTATAAAATAAAGGTTTTGGACTTTTGAAAATCATTTTGGGTTACGGGAATTTTGGGAAAATATGTGGATTAATCTGAAAAAGGTCTAAATAAAATCTTTTTTATTTTGGTTTTTACCTAGGGCGAGAGTAAATGCATAGTAAAAGACTAAAGGGTTAAGTAATTAAACAGTAAAAAATTAAAAAGGATAAAATGGTTAAATTGTCATTCTGAAGTCCTTAAAATTCCGAACCGCTTTGAATTATTGTCTTGAGCACCTGGGTCATCATCAGGGAATTGACCGTCTTACCTTAGGTAATACAGTTAACCAAATTCGGGATGTCTATAGTTGTCCCTATTTAATGGATTTCAAGTATCGAGTCAAGATATAGAGTGATGTCAAAGATAAAAGAGACAATCAAGTAGTTTTAGCATACTCACCTAAGAACAAAGCATCAACATAAAGTTTGGTCGCACTTGTCACAACTGCCTATATACCCCATTGTAGGAATCATACTAGTGTAGTTCTATCGGGGCATTGTAATACAAAAACATGCATACATGAGATGATCTTTCATACATGTCGATTGATCAATCTTCACAGGGCCTGGTCACGACTGCTAGCAATGCATGGGGGTATGGTCACGATGCCTTCTCATTCATGGAGCCTAGTCGCGACATTCTTCTTCAAACCTGAGGCCTAGTCATGGTAGTTCCTCATTCACAAAGCCTAGTCAAGGCATTCTTCTTCAAACTTGAGACCTAGTCACTACTATTAGCAATGCACGTGGCCGGGCCACGATGTTTTTGTCACGCCCCATTCCGATACGACAATATAAATTGCCCGCATGAACACGACAACGTGAATAACACAAAAGTCTCCACAACGAAATAAGTTTTCACAACTTTACCACGCGAAAACTCTTGACAATTATTACAACTTATGTATAAACAACCAACTTTAACTTTTTCTCACAATTTGACATACTAACCACTTTTAACCATTTACATAAACCACAACACTAGGAAAATGAAAAGTAAAATACTACAACTAAATCTCAACACCTCTCGGAAAGCCTCCAAGTCCCAACTCTGTAGCGGACCAAGCTAGCTAATCCGAATATGGATTTCTCAATGCACAACACATAAAAACCCAAGAGTTTGTTAGTTAAATTAGAATCTGCAATATAACTAAAATTAAACTAGTGCTATAATTGTAATGACCTAGAATTTCAAATGTAATTTTAAATGAAAATATATTTTTATCATCAATGAATAATCGATTTATTCTTGGAAAATGAGTTTTTATAATAATCAATTAAGGTTGGGGTTCGATAGATGATAATCTAGTGGTTTGGAGTGGTGAGAATCCCCGGTATTGAGTTGATATGATTTTGGGTTGTTCTGGCAATGTGCCGGGGGCTTTCGAGGCCCATTACGACCCCGATATATTCTGAAAATTAAAATACGTTATTCATGAAAGTTGTATAGAATTTCATTAGAAATCCAATGCAACTTGCATCGTCTCAATCGGAGTTCGGACAAAGAAGGTAGGCCCAAAACTCTCCGACAATAGTTTTGGTGAAACTGTTGCAGATAGAGCAACCAGTAGCCCAAATTTTGGCGCAACCGGTAGCACATTCGGCTCTGCAACAATTTTGGGGAAACTACCGTGCGTAGCGTAACCGGTAGCCCTCATTTTTGCATAACCGGTTACGGGTGTTAGGGGAGTTTTCTGTGAGAGTTAATGAAGGTATTTTGGTCATTCCCAGGGGCGTATATATACTCGTTTTTCATGTAATAGGGCATCCAGAACCTATTTTGGCCTCCCACTCCCTCTCTATACCCCCCAAATTCATATCTCTCTCACCTCTCTCCTAAAAGACTTATTTCTCTCTCTCTCTCTCTCTCATGATTTCTTGATGATCCAAGGAGATTCGAAGGTTCCCTCCCTCATTAACATTAGAGAGCTCGAGATGATCTACGCAGTGACGGGCTCTGATCATGGCGGTGTTGAGGATGTTTTTCTAGCGACCTCTGAGCTCCGGTGACGTTTTCGGTGGGTAAATCTTTCTCTATTATTTAGTGTGTGTGAGAGTGTACTCTAGGTTTCATTTCCGTAGTCACTGGGTATAAATCACATGTATTGACCTAGGGTAAGTCTAGGTTGATTATTGTTGGTTTTGTTGAGATTGGGTGGAGTAGAGATGCTTTGTTGGACTAAAATACTATCTTGGTTGGGTATGCACACTACGTGTTCGACAAAATTCCCCTTAGAGTCATAAGTCGCATATTGAGAACTTTATGGCCTTGGGTTGAAGAATGATGAGAAAGGGTGTGTGAGGGAATGAATTTGAGTAGTGCCTTGGAGAATTTGACATCGTTGGGTTATTGTAGGACTTGTGTGGTTGCGTGGTCGGTCACGTTGAGTCCTTATGATCACCGTAGGATCCATGGGGTTTGGTGAGCACCAAGTGTTCGATAAATTTTCCTCGTCGTGTGTTGTAGTGAAATTGGTTTGTTTGGATTCCTCGAGTGTGTGATAGGACCTTGGACGTGGTTACTTGAACATCTTGGGCACCGTTGTGATTGTAGGCATTGTTGGTCTTGATACACTCCTTGGAGGTTGTCAAGGTTGAGTGTAAGTGTGGATGGACTTGGTCGACATCCATTGACGTCGTCAAAGTCGAGTTTTTGTATTCGTAGTACCTATCGACGAACCTAATGAACTCTATAAACATCAAATATGGATGATGTGACCTATTAAGGCTACTCGCACCCAACCTTGAATTCATCACTTGGAAACCTTTAATGAAAAGGAACATGATCAAATAAGTTGATGTGGAAATGTGGACTAAATAGAATAATATGGTCTGATGGCCTTGACTAGGCATGGTAACAACGATAGGGTTTGATTAATACCTAAGGAATAGTGCAATGCAACGTGACTAGCTTTGGATAGGAAAGACTTAATAATGTGGAATCAAAGGGTAACTTGGCCCTCCCATCGAATTGGGTTATGACGGACTATTTATGCGGGAATGTACTTATGACGGGATTCCCTGGATGGTCACTCCATCCATGACATTGTGCACAATGGGGGTCACTTGGCCCTCCCAACGAGTTGGGGAACGACGGACGAAAAGGATAGTGTGTTGAAAAGCCACTATACCGGACCCACTCAAATATGTAAACGATTCTCAAGTACGATAAAAGAAAATGAAAGGGTAAATCAAGAATGGACTTTTGAGGGGATTCTTGGATTTATTCCTATTGCAAAGTTATGGAATGATTGGCAACATGTAACGAGGATGGTATGATAACCGGAATGTACTTGACTAGGGATTCCATAGTTTATCCACGTGTTAGTCCCGATATACTCGATGCAATGGACAACCAAGAGGGGGGTGAATTGGTTTATTAACTAAAATGCCCAAATAAAAATTTATTTCCAAGTTAAGACTAATTTAGGCAAATTAGTGCGGAAGACTTAACTATTCAAAGTGTGATGAATATCACAAGTTCAAATACCAACCTAATTAAAGCACCAAATGAATCCCTTTCGTTACACCTCAGGTTTTTTGGGTTCTAATACCAAGAGGTTGAGGTTTCTGGTTTTCAAGTGGTTCTAAATAATTAGATAGATAAAGATACTTGGATCTTAGAATTCCAAGCACAATGAATAGTAGAGTGAAAATAAATTATTTGCTCAATATGTAAGGGCAAAGAAAGTAAAGAAGTAAAGGAAATGGCACAATGATTTTGTAGTGGTTCTGTTAGGGATTGTCCAAGTCTCTAACTTTACATCCACTTCTCTTACCAATAAGTAAGAGTTCTACTAATACCTTTACAACTTTCGGGTAGTTGTCAAACCCTTACAATGTTGAGCAATTTCCCAAGGCTTCTCAAACCTTCTTTGATGAGTTTCTTCCCAAGGCGGCTCCCACCTTTGCTAAGCACTTCTCAAGGCGGCTTTGACCTTCAATGTTGAGTTTTTCCCAAGGCAACTCCAACCTTCAATGCAAGCTCCAAGTCTCCTCCTAGGCTTGGTCTTGACTTCAATCTTTGAGTTCTTCAAGTAACTTGTTGCAAGCTTGAATCTTTAAGTCTTCAAGTCTTGACTTCCAATGTAAGCTCCAAGGATCAAGAAAATAATGTGGAAGGCAACCCCTTCCACAGGGTGAAACTAAAGCACAAATGCTCACTAAGATTATTACAATGAAGTTTGTGAGCTCTCTCTAATTTATACAAGGTATAATAACCAACTCTCTCTACTACAATGGTGTTTACAAGGTAAGAATGAAGATAGAGAGATTTTGAGAGATTTTAGAGAGAAAGAATGAGATCTAGATGATGGCAAAGCTTTGGCATGGTCTCTTAGTCTTCTAGGATCCCAAGGGTCCATTTTATAGCCTCCAACCCAAAACTAGCCGTTTATAGCCGTTGGGTGGCAATGATGTAAATATCTGCAACGTAAAAATCGAATCTGCACATTTTTACAAAGGCCAGTATGGCACCGGTAGGCAACCAGTATGCCGGATGGTATACCGGTTAGAGTAAAAATGCGATCTTTGAAATTAGTGAACCTACTTCCCAAAATTGACACAAGTATGTCGGCCGGCATACCGCCCGGTATACCGGTTTGTATACCGGTTAAGGTTTAGGGTATTAAAACAACTCTACATTTAATGAGGCTTGAACCCTTGGGTAGTGTGATGGGTGGTGTGTGTGGTAGATAGCACTTTACTTACCTGTTTGAATACTCATTGCCTACTTCTAACACTTCCCATTGTTTAATTCAAAAAAACCGTTTCAAAATTTGGGAGTGTTGCAGTTGGTATCAGAGCACTCGTTCTGATTTACCTAGGACCTTGGGAGAGACTTTTGTCTCGATGGGTGCACTGTTTCTTTTGCGTAGCTCTTGGTGATTGCATTTAGGGTGTATGACATGTGTATCTAGGCATTGAATGTGTGTGCATTGCATGGATCTCATAAAACAACAAGTTTTTATAACTCGAAATTAATAAGATGGTTTGGAAATTCGTGGTGTCTACTCTTTCGAGTTGTTCTTGTTGTCCTTTTTGGGGGAATTTAAGTGCATTTCTGTCAATTTTGTGGCGACTTTGAGCCTGTCTTGGCTATTGTTAGAGGATCTTGTTGAATTTGGACTTGTTTGTTCCGGTTGTATCCCCTTGTTGGTAGTGGTGACTCCTACTCTAGCTTAGTGAACTGTGTCAAGTTCCCCCCTTCTTGGTGCGTAAATGAGTTTCTTCGATGACTCGAGTGGGGATTTTGTGAGATCCCGACCCGAATAATTAAGTTTATTTTATTTTTTCAAATTAAAATTATTAAGGCTAAATAGAAATAAAAAAGTCAAGTTTTGAAGTTGATAAAATGAGAAAATAAGTTAGGCTAAGAGCCAAAGAAAAGAATTTGTAAGGCAAAGGCCCAAAGCTGTCCGAGCAGCCCAGGCCAGACCAGCCCAAGCCGGATCAAACCAGTCGGCCCAGCCGACCAGCCCAAGCCCAGCCCCGCACAGGAAGTCCACTGCAGCTCTGACTGGACGCCAGGGACCCGTCCCATCCGGACCGTACTGCCGCCTGACGCGGATGGGACAACACAGTCGCAGGTTGCAGACTGTCAGGCCAGGTGCTCAGACCTGACCTGGATGGGACAACACGCTGACCTGTTTGGCAGGATTAAGGAAGGGTCCAATCAACATTAAATGTTCACCAACCACCCCAGACTCCTCCAAACCCCTATATAAACACCCCATTCATCATCATTCAAGTCCCACACCAACATTTCCTCATGAGCACTTATTCTAGAGAGAGAAAGTGAGAGAACCTCTGTTGCCGACATCCTACTATTCGGCCAGGCTCAACGCTTGACTCTACCGGATCACCCGCTACTGTTCCGCCATACCATAGCCGATCAGTCTTTGCTCTCCACACTTCTCCAGAAGCCTCCGGTTTAAACCTTTGTTCGGCCAAGCTCTTGCCGACCAGTTCACCAGTCCTCCAAACAAGCCTTCAGTTCACTATTCCACACTTGTCCGGACCAGCTCTCCCGCACGACCTTCATCTCGGCCAGACCCTTGCCAGACCAGGAGCTTTGCTCAGGTATATCCTTAGTCTTTCGGTTCGTTTATTTTTGCCCCTATGTTCTGTTCGGCCAGTCCCTTAAAGGACTTAGCCGAGCTCTAATCAGCTCGACAGAACACCCTTGGCTCTGCTAGAGCTCCTTATCCTAGCATTCTGTTCGGCACTAAGCCAAACAGGTCCGGTTTATCTTTGAACTCTCCGGCTGAACCTTACCTCAGCTCGGCACACTTGCCCGGACCCCTGTAGGACCTTGTCTATCCCTCACCATGCACTGCCGACCTCCCATATGCCGGAGCCCCACTGCTCGGCAGAAAGGACGGTCCGCCATTTCTTATGCTTGCATATTCCAGTTCGACCATGCACTATGTTGTTCGGAAAATTAGCCCAATGAACTTATATTCCCTGTATTAACCCTTTCGACCAACCAGAGCACCCAAAGCAGTTATTCCCGAACTGCCAGTGTTCGGCAGTAAGCAATGCTCACTGCTCGGCAGAACGGTATAATGAGGCCCGACCATTTAGGTCGGCCACGCTTCAGCTTGGTCGGCAAACATTCCAGAACTCGTTAACGTAGCCTTGCGGAGCATTTCGACCAATTATTAGACCCAAACACTAAAGTCCCCGCACTACCTTAGACGGCAGACCGTTCGGCAGACTCTCTGCTCGGCCAGCTTTCAACGCGGTAGTAGGCCCTTCGGCCCAGACCAACCATTCCCAAGCTAGACCAGTCGGTCATTGTCCTCCGGACAGAAGGCTTCGGCCAGTAGCTTGCCGACCAGTAGCAGTTCGGCCAGGAGCCCAGTTCGGCAGAACAGTGTTAGTAGATGATAAAGCTTAGAAATGATACTTTAAGTCCTCTTTTGGCAGATTTGAAGGTTTAAAGCTATAGAAGGATCATTCCAAGGATAAAAGGTGAATCACTGTATATCTCGTTTACTCGTACAGTTTTACTAAGACATGTTAATCATTGAGAAATGTATTTTTATGCTATTAAGCATTCACCCTATTATGTTGTTCTTTTAAAACAAGAGAAAATAGCATGCACTCTTCTTTCTATTACCATGGATTGACAAACAGGAAAGATTTTATGATTGAACGGCATGAACGGTGACACGGTAGCTCACCGCCGGGGGCGGAGTCAGAAACCGGCGAGGAGAGGGAAATAAGAGATCAATTGCCAGATTGATCATAGTGATATCACGACTTTGCATTTTATGCTATCTGGGGTAGCTCCCCAGGGATTACTGGTAACCGTGAATAGCAGCATGATAAATCATGTCGGAATGTCAAATGAATATGGAATTGGTTATGCTAACAAAAGTAAGCTATGTGCTGAAGGACGTTGAGAGGGCCATATGCTTTACTTGGAAATTCACTTACAAGTTTTTGGGCTATTAAGCCCCACATATTATGTTCAAAAGGCAGGAAAGGTGATTTCGATAATATATTGTTATCCATAGAAACTTGTAAATCTGATATACCATGATTTCACTCTAGCTTTTAGCTTATGCATTTTCTAAAACCCTTTTTGAGGTACCAACGTAGCTTGGAGCATAGTTCCTTATTGTACTTCCATCTTTGATGACTGTTGTACCCCTTTTCTAAAGGCAAATTATAAGCCTTCCCATCTTTTTATTGTACTGTTATCGAACATTAATGAAGTTCATCCACACTGGGTTTTGTTCGGCTCTTCCGCTATATTATTGTTGTGAAATTCCTAAACTCGATATTAGTAGGCCTTTGCGAGCTTGCTCGTTGGCCGGTCATGGACCCCGATTAGGGTTGGGTCGTGACAACAGTGGTATCAAAGCAAGAGTTTTTGGATTTCGAACAAACCCAGAAATAAGATCGAGGCACTCACTATATTAGAAATAAATGATAAAACTTTGGAAACATACTTACCTATATCTGCGTATATATGTCTTAGCTATGTCTAGCAGCGGAAGTGATTATGCTACCAGCGACTTCTCCAGCAGTGATTCTGAAGATGAGCACGAGATAGCACCACCTCCAGCGGTACCAGAAGAAGAAGAAGAAGAACTCTTTGTGGTAAGCGAGGACGTTCAAGAATGGGCACATGCTGATTCAACCACAATCACTTCGGATCTCGTAGCCCAAGTAACAGTGCGATTCGAGGATAGTTCAGAGGGAGAAGTACGAGCCATGATTAACTACCACCTGCGACTACTAGAGCGAGCCTGCGTAGTGGCTAGAAGATCTATCCGGAATTGGAAATTCGAACATCTTATAAACGGAGAAAGGAACCGTATCATAAATGGAAATAACGATGAAGCCCCACCCGCGGAAGAGGAAGCAGCTGAAGAAGAAGAACCAATGGATTGCCACAATGGAGGTTGGGGCCTCAATTTCGAGGACGACCCCGTGGATGACCCCGAGGATGACCCCAGTGAGAATGAAGAAGAAGCCGAGGAAGACGTCGGCATAGATCGAGAGGAATGGATTTACCCACCATATGAGTGGCCCAGCGAGTAGCACTATATTATTCTAGGATTTTCGTCGTATTTTGTAGTGTGCCCCGGACACACTTAAAATATCTATCTTATCTGCTTATGTCATGTTTCGATCATTATGAATTAATCAGTCTTTTCCCTTAGTTTTAATTATGAAATCTTTCGCAAACAAAATGGTGAACACCAGAGCAAATGGAAACGGCCAGGATCGCGATGAGATCAGGGAATTACGCCAGATGATGAGAGTAATGGCTAGGACGGTCCAAGCTCAGCAGGAAGTCATCAACTAGATGCAAAATCAGGAACTAGTGGTCGAGCCACCACCGGCTAACTTGGAAGAAGAAGTCATCCACCCTGCACAGCCAATTGCGAACATGATCGTGGTCAAAGAATTCTTGAAACTAAAGCCACCAACGTTCAAAGGAGGAATGGACCCCGTCCAAGCTAATGAATGGATCTCGGAGATGGAGAAGAACTTCCGACTCTTTCAATGTTCGGAGAAGCAGAAAGTCGACATCGGATCCTACCTTCTAGTAGGAGAAGCTAATCGTTGGTGGAATCTGAAGAGCGCATCGGAACCTGTCACGACTTGGGGAAAATTCTTGGAGATTTTTAAAGAGAAGTTTTCACCTCGTGCCATGCTGAATACTAAACGAATGGAGTTCAAAAATCTGAAGCAAAGAGGAGCCACCACCGTGGCCGAGTACGAAGCAGAGTTCACCAACCTCGCCGAATACGCCCCGTATCTAACTACCACTGATGAGATGAAAGCCCGGAGATTTGAAGATGGACTGAGACCCGAAATCCGTAAAGTTATTCGTCCCCTCTTTCTACCATCGTATGCCGACGTACTGGATAGAGCAATACTCGTTGAACAAGACGTGGATGAGAGCCGACGCTACCAGGAAAGGAAAAGGCAAAATCAGAACCAAAATCAAGGAAGAACCAACCCTCCCAAGAGGCAAAATTTTGGAAGAAACCAGGAGAGAAGGAACGAAGAAAGAAAGCCGATACCGCTTTGCCCGTCCTGCGGAAAGCCACATCTTGGAGAATGTCGAGCAAATTCTTGCTTTGGTTGCGGGCAGAGAGGACATTTCAAAAGGGATTGCCCAAAGCTAACTGGAGCAAACACTGTGCCCATCGGAGCTCCAAGGAACAACGCCAACAACCAAGGGAACCGCAACAACCAACGATAAGGGAGAGCCTTTGCACTCGTCCCAGGAGATCCTCGCAATGAAGAAGGAGTTGTGGTAGGTAGAATTTTCATCTGCAATATTCCTACTTATGCCTTATTTGACTCAGGATCCATACATTCTTTTATTTCGCTATCACATTCAGAGAAGATTTCCCGAAAACCTGAACCCTTAGGGTACGAATTATGTGTAACCCAGCCCATGAGTAAAGGTGTCCTTTGCTCTATAATCCTTAGGAATTGCGAGTCATCCATGAATGGAGCCCTATCGTCTATAGATCTTATTCCTCTAAATATGGCCCATTTCGACGTTATTATTGGAATGGATTGGTTGTCCAAGTCCAACGCTAAGATCGACTGCGCTGGAAAGTCTATCACCTTTGTTGAATCCAAAGGTGGGGAGTCTGAGCTCAAGGGAGAAGGAGTTATTTCACCCTCGTGTTTTGTATCTGTTGCCAAAGCCTGCCGTCTTCTACGAAAAGGATGCCAAGGATACCTCTGTAGCATCATCTCAACCGAATCAAGGAACGCCTCAAAGGAAGACATCTCAGTAGTACGTGACTACCTTGAAGTATTTCCAGAAGACTTACCCGGAATGCCTATTGATCGAGAGATGGAGTTCTCCATCGACCTTATGCTAGGAACGCAACCCATTTCCAAAACCCCTTACTGTATGGCACCAACAGAACTAAGAGAATTGAAGACTCAACTGCAAGAGCTAATCGAGAAGAATTTTATCCGACCCAGCTCGTTACCATGGGGAGCGCCAGTGCTATTTGTCAAGAAGAAGGATGGAACTATGCGCTTGTGCATCGATTATCGGGAATTGAACAAAGCCACAATCAAGAACAAATACCCCCTACCACGCATCGATGACTTATTTGACCAACTGCAAGGAGCCCGAGTATTTTCGAAAATCGATCTGCGTTCAGGGTATCACCAGCTCAAAGTCAAGCCAGAAGATGTTGAAAAGACTGCCTTCCGCACCCGTTATGGTTATTATGAATTCTTAGTCATGCCCTTTGGAGTAACCAATGCCCCTGCAGCTTTTATGGACCTGATGAATCATATTTTCTCCAAGTTTCTCGACGATTTCGTAATCGTATTCATCGACGACATTCTCATCTACTCAAAAGACGAAGAGCAACATGCCGAGCACTTGTCTATCGTTCTACAAACCCTGAAGAAGAAGCAACTGTACGCAAAGTTTAGCAAGTGCGAATTTTGGCTGGAGAGTGTTCGTTTCCTTGGGCACATCATCGACAAAGACGGCATTTCAGTGGACCCACAGAAGATAGAAGCAATCTCAAATTGGCCTGTACCAACATTAGTCACCGAAGTTCGAAGTTTCCTAGGAGTCGCCGAATATTATCGCCGATTCATCCAGGATTTCTCAAAGATCGCTACGCCAATGACTCAGTTCACCTGCAAGAAGGAACCATTCATATGGACAGAGGAAAGAAAAGGATGCTTCCAGGAACTGAAGAGAAGACTCACGACTGCACCCGTACTTGCACTACCCAGTGGAAAAGAAGGATTTGCTGTCTACAACGATGCTTCACACAAAGGACTAGGATGCGTCCTCATGCAGTAAGGAAAGGTGATCGCTTATGCCTCCCGACAGCTGAAGCCTCACGAGAAGAACTACCCTACGCACGACTTGGAACTCGCAGCAGTAATCTTCGCACTCAAGATTTGGCGCCACTACCTTTATGGAGTCACCTGCGATATCTTCACCGACCACAAAAGCTTGAAGTATGTTTTCACCCAGAAGTAGCTGAACCTCAGACAACTAAGATGGCTAGAGCCTATGAAGGATTTCGACCTCAACATCCAGTACCATCCAGGTAAAGCAAACGTTGTAGCCGACGCCCTCAGCAGAAAGGAAGACCACCCCTACTCAGCACACCTCGCAACGATTATTGCAGAACCATCCATCATCGAAGAGATCAAGACCCTCCAAGCAAACGATCCAAAGTTGCAAAAAATCCAGGAAAGCATCAAAGACCAACCAGAGAGCGAGTTCACCATACAAGAAGGCCTCCTCAAGTTTCGGAACCGAATATGCGTACCCAACCTAGAAGACCTCAAACGAAAGATCATGAGCGAAGGGCACAAGTCAAGATTTACGATTCACCCCGGGAGATCGAAGATGTACCAAGACCTCAAGAGATCATACTGGTGGATGGGCATGAAGCAGGATATAGCCAACTACATCGATCGATGCCTCGAATGTTAGCAAGTCAAAGCACTACGTCAGAAGCCAGCAGGATTACTTCAGCCTCTGCCGATCTCTAAATGGAAATGGGAAGATATCACCATGGACTATGTTGTAGGATTTCCTCGAACTGTCAAAGGCAACAACGCGATATGGGTAATAGTCGATCGCCTGACCAAGTCAGCTCACTTTATTCCGATCAAGAACACGTATTCAATGGATCAAATGGCAGCAACCTACCTACGAGAGATTATCCGATTGCACGGTATGCCTGTCTCCATTACGTCTGATAGAGACCCCCGTTTTGTGTCTAGATTTTGGAAATCCTTACAGAAAGCAATGGGAACAACGTTAAAATTCAGCAACGCCTTTCATCCCCAAACCGACGGC
Source organism: Monotropa hypopitys (assembly GCA_002855965.1). Lineage (NCBI taxonomy): Eukaryota > Viridiplantae > Streptophyta > Magnoliopsida > Ericales > Ericaceae > Monotropa > Monotropa hypopitys. The sequence goes on along the minus strand of NMUG010002248.1, from coordinate 177 downwards.
CAATCAGAAAGAACGATCCAGACATTAGAAGACTGATCGGCCCACAATATTATAGTTTGTGTGTGCCAATCTAACTCTTTTTAGTTAGTTTTGTCCTTAGTTGTTTTATATTTAGTTATGTTTTTATACATATACATTTAATCTTGTTTTGTAGTTTTTGGTATTTTATACAGGTTA
>NMUG010002247.1:0-16312 GCA_002855965.1 Monotropa hypopitys | reverse complement strand
GCGACGGAAGCGTGTTGGGGTTACGACTGTGATTGCATGAAGAAATGTTCCTTGGATCTCGAAACTATCTTTGGAGAAGAAGTTCATTCCAAACTCCTTTCAGTATAACGTTGCGAGTAACGGTCCGAACTGTGGTCTTGGTTAGCATGTTAGTTTTCTAACCTATATTTTTTTCTTTTGTCTCTCGATTTCGAGTCTTGTATCCGAACCGCTTGACTAATAGGGTTCTAAGTGTAGAACGATGGACTCGACTTGCAAATCTTGTTCTCACCCTTATTCGTGAGTTAACGACGTCATAGGCTAACATCTCTCCTGTTGGTGTTCTTGGGCATTGGAGCTATGTCCTCCTTCGTGCCCATTTTCTTGTTGTGCTTGCCTTGCGGCTAGTTGTGAAAGTTGTTAACTCTTGGGTGGTGTCCCATTGGCTCCTTAGTGCATGAAATGTGTATTAGAACCCCAAAAGTTCTTGGTGGTATCTCTTTTGAGTTATGTCTCAAATTGTAAATCACACCTGTGGTGTGTTGTTTAGTTCGATCTCTTAGTAGCGACATCTTTTGACCTCGTCTCACTTTGGTTCCAATAGAAATTCCTCATGTTGCGAGTATTGAGTGTTTGGCGTTTGTCGTCCTAGCATTATTGCTTCTTTGGCTGAAAAATTTTTGTAGTCTCAAATTTTGGTTGCGAGATTCTAGTGGAAATTAAGAAACACGATCTTCGTTTATTATGCCCTTACATCGAATGTTGCTTGACCATCGACAAGGAGTCCGTGGACTTAAAACGTACGTATTCGATTAATCGTGGGAAGTTGGACACGAATGCATATTGTGGTCTAGACTTGGTGTGAGTTTAGTGTTATGCCATGTGTTTGGGCTTGACACTTGTACATATTGGCGTGTGTGGGTGCGTGAGTATTTTTTTGATTATGTGATATACGTTTGACGTGATGAATTGGTTTGAGAAGATCTACCAGCCGGGGCATCTCAAAACAAACCATCAATGTCATACGGTTACCACACTAAGATGTGTGTGTTCGGTGTGGTGTGTTCTTTGGCTCGAGATTTTTGAACATCTTCATGCATTGCATTTATTTTTGGTTGGGTCGTGGGTATTAGTGCGAAAACGTGTTATCGCTAGTGACGATTTACCAAGCGTTTGAGCAATTGGTCTTGAAGCGTGTCGGCTTGTTCTTGCCGTACTCTTATTATTTGGGGTACCCGTAATGCGATGGTTAGCTTGTGGTTGACGATGGCATGAGAATTACTCACGTGCGAGTTTGTAGAACTAATTCGTTCCTCGCGATAAATGTCGTCTTGAGAAGATTATCGGTTTCTTGTTCTTGAGTAGATCAATCCTTTATAGGATCTTCGATCGCTTGTAACTTCGCCAAGATCGATTGTTTTTTGTCGGCGTGTCCACACCTTATCGGGAGTTGTCCCTTTTATTCTTTGTGTGGCATGTTGGTTTCTCAAGTTTGGTGCTCCTCAGTAGAAACCCTTGCATTTCTATCTTTAGTCAATTTTGCGGACAACCTTAGAAGGTTGTAGCTGGGTGGTACTCATGTTTGGTTGAGCGTTCGAACGTTTGCATCAGATTCATGTGTTTTAGTTAATCCCACTTCTATTCTTGTTGGATCCAATTCTTGAGGAGTTCACCGTGAAGGTAGGTTTTGATATCGATTCGATTGTTGGAAAATGAATGCGTCAGTCTCGTTAGTTGGCAGCTTGGTTTGCATCCCCTCTCTTGTCCTGTTTAATTTCGAGGACGAAATCTCTTTAAGGGGTATGCGATGTAATGACCTGAATTTCTAAACCTTTTTAAATTAAATCCAAGTTTTCGATACGTTCTTTTAGAACCCTCTTAGTGCATCTTTATTGTTCGCTTTTAGTTTCGAGGCGTGTTGGGGTGATTCGGAACCCCTTTCATGGCTATTTTTCCATTCTGGTGCAGTTGCACCACTGCAGTATAGAGGTGCACCGGTGCATATTGGTTCTTGGTGCTACTGTTCAGGTTTTGGAACAGTTGCACTGGTGCAGTTGATAAGTGCACCGGTGCAGAGAGGTCTTTGATGCTTCTATTGGGTTTTGGAAGCAGATGCATCGGTGCAGCCTTTGTGTGCACCGGTGCAGGGTGTTTCTTGGAGTTTGCATCGGTGCAAGGAGTGGTTGCACCGGTACACAAACTCACTGTCTTGTCCGAATCAAGTTTGCATCGGTGCAATGGAAGCTTGCACCAGTGAAGGAGTCCCCTGTTGGCTCCTGGTGCATGTTTGCACCGGTGCAGAAAAGGGTTGCACCGGTACACAGAGGTATTTTCTGGCAGACTTTGTTCTCATTAAGGGTATTGTTGTCAATTCAAGTGGGGATCCTATATATACATGTTTTGGGCATGGGAGAGGGCATTTCAGCCCAAAATTCATCCTCTCTCTCTAAGGTGAGTCTCCTCCCCTTTCTCTCAAACCCTTTTTCTCCTTCTTCTCCCCCTTGATTTTATAGTGATTGCTTGGGTTTTGTAGATTTTACCATTCATTAACGACGGAGAGTGCGAGACAATCTACGTTTCTACGGTCTTGGTTCGTGGCGGTGTGTAGAACATTTTCGGCGACCTCGGAACTCCGGCGAATCTCCGGTGGGTAAAATCTCTAATTGCTATTGAGTATGTGTGTGTGTGTGTGTAACTAGGATTTACTTGCTATGGTTTTTGGATACACTCATATGCCTTGACCTAAAGTTAATCTAGGAAATTTGATTGCGCCATTGATGGTACTTGGTGTCGGCGCGGGGTGGCCTTGGGTTGATAGAAACCCCTCGGATATTACGCACACTATGTGTTCGACAAAATTCTAGTGAGATGGACGTTTAGTGTTTTGATAACTTGTAGGGTGATTGGTGGCCATTGGAGTTTAGGGCCGCCAAGTGTTCGACGAAATGCCCGTGTGAACTTTAAATTGCATTTTGGGGTTATGGTGACTTTGGAAGTGTCGTAGGATGAGTAAGGGAAATACTTGGGTGAGTTGAGTCGTTGAAATCATAACAAATCCCCTTAAACTTGTGGGGCGCCGAGTATTCGGTAATATTATTAAATGGGTGTCGAAACGGGAATTTGGATGTTGAGTTTCTTCCTTCCTATCTCGGTAGATGTGGGATTTACTTAGCCTCGTTGTGATGGAACATAGGACTTGGACAATTGGTTGAGGTCGAGTGGTATTGATGATTGTCTCCTTTGGATTGGCCAAGGTGGAGATAAGGGTTTATGAACTAGGTAAGCAGTTCAACGAAATCAACGAATATTGAATATGGAGGATGTGCCCAACGAGGGCTACTCATGTCAGATCTTGAACCTAGGCTTTACAACAACGATAAGGAAGAACATGGGCTAATGGCCTTGACTAGGCTTGGCAATAATGATAAAACACGGGAGTATGAACTAAATTGGAATGATAACCCACAATCTAATGTTGAGAAAACCCATTCGCGTGATTTTCGGAATGGTGTAATTTTTGAAGATAAACCCATTCGCGTGGTTCGGAATGGTGAGAAATGACTCTATACTCATGTCATTAAAGTATTGTCGCATCCGCGTGGCTCGGGATGGCGTGTAAACAATACCGATAGGGAAACATTATAACTGGATGTATTCGTGTGATTTTCGGAATGCGGTATGGTCGCTCCATCCACAACATTGTGCACAATGGGGGTAGCGTAGCCCTCCCAACGTTACTTGGAGAATGATGGACATGAAAAGATGGTGTGTTACCGGAGCCACCATGCTGGACCAACCCTATCAACGATATATAAATCGAAACGATATGATTCATATATTAGTCGCGTGCCTTCAGACTAATCGAAATAATGTAGTGGAAGTATTCGTCTCGTGCCTTCGGGCAATTTGAAAGAAGCTAAAGTAAAGGTCAGAAAAGAATACCTCAAATACTTCAAGTGACGAGTGAATCAAATACTTAACCAAGTGAACGGTCGGAGCAATTTGTGAGGTACGCTAGTGTTGGGTGTCTTGGCCTTGTTTGGGTTAGGATCCTTAGTTGACCTTTGGAGTTACTTGATCCAAGCGTTAAGATTGGTTGAATTGTGACTAGCGGTTTCTTCGGTTGGACTTGGGATATCACATCTTTTGTACTTACTTGACGTTGCGGCTTTAGTTGAACACACTTTGTTGGAGATATGTGTTTTGAGTTAAGTTCACGCTACGTGCACTTAGTTTCCTTAGTGTTCCCGTTCTTGTTTGCGGACACATAGGCACGCACTGCATGTGCATGCTTGGTAGTAGTTAGGGGTTTTCTCACTGAGTTGTGGTTTGCTCAGACCTTCCTTCATTTCTTTTTTCTAGACTGTGTTGCAAGACTAGCTGGCCTTGGAGTGGAGTCAGCTGCTGGATTTTCTTGAGTTAGGCAGGGCAGTTCGAGTTGCAGCTTGTACCCTTCATCTCAGCCTCAGCTGAGATTTGTTCAGTACTTTTGTTGTGGGTTGTATCTTTACCCTTGTACTATAGTTTCAGTTTTAGTTCAGTTGTACTTGTACCTGACTTTTCAGTACTTCAGTTGTAGCCGGTTTCGGCATTGTACTTCACTTCCGCATTTTTATTTCATGTTGTATCATGTATGTAATGAGAATTCAACTGAATGGATCTGAATGACAGGTAGTGATCTCCCCTGCTATGTATTTAAATTGTTTTTTAAAAAAATAGTTTGAAAATCTGGGGCGTGACAACATCCCTGGAGGCGACGAATATGTTTTAAGAACAGAGCTCAGCTTGATTCAGTTTGCATTTATTTCATTTCCTTTATGTAATTTATTTCTATTGTATATTTTATCAATGAATGAAATTGTTTCTTTAGAAAGATCGCCTTATATTTTTTCCTACATCCCGCACCCAATCATTGGCCGTCATACGTGTTACTCTGACACACGTTACCCGAAGCAGGACTTGTGTGAATTTTTTCCCAAACCACGTGTACTAAAGCGACACGCATGACCGTACTATATATGGGTGTCACATAATATCCACAAAGCACCCAAAAACTTCTTGTTTTTGATGAAAAACTGGAATATCCCTCCACAGATTAAAAAAAATAGAATTCTAAATACAACCATGGCCAAAAGAATGAATATTACTCGTTAAAATCTTTTTATTTTATAACCAAAATACCCTAACATATAAATAAATATTTTATCTTGTTTGTATCTCATTTCTTATGTTTTCTGAAGTTACCTTCCCAAAATAGGGTATATATTTGAAAATTAACATCTAAAAATATGGGCAGAATTTGGAAGTTAACTTCCAAAAATATAAACTAGATTTGGAAGTTAACTTCCAAACTATACTATTTTTTATTTTGTCTTTTTTTTTGCATTCTATAAACTAACATGAAAAAATATCCTAATAAGAACCATAAAGAAGCAAGATAGAGACTTTTTTAGACATAGTATAATTAATCAATTAAAATGGCACATCTATACTACCAAATATGAAATTATTAGGCTACATGAAACAAGAAAAAAGTAGGGAATGTCAATAAGGAGGGGAGGGGTAGATATTACAGTCTCAATTTCCGATTTCCGAACTAATCCTCCACCTTCATACCTACCCACCGAGGATAAGTTTTTAACCTCCATTCCAAACGGAAATAGGGGATATCTAAACTGGGAATGAGAATTCAAATCAATAAAAAAAGATTGTTAACTCACGCTTTACTCAAGAGAATTTTTCAAAAACACCCCAAATTTTTGACTCACGCTTTACCGGTAAAGAAAAAGGCAGTACAAACCAAACTTTAGGCTTCAAACGCGAATTACCGGTAAAGCACACTTGCTTTACAGGAAAAGCAGGCTGCAGCACTTTCCAGCTCCCCAGGACCTCCTACTTTACCGAAAGAGCAGGGACCTTCTACCGGAAAATCCACACACAGCTTCTCTCACTCTTCCTCTGCACTTACCCCTGCCCCTACTTTACCGGAAAATGGGTTTCCATTTCCGAAAAAGCATCCCCTGGACCACTTCTTCTTTTCTTCCCTCTCTCCATTCCCGCAAACCCTCTGGCCTTCTACCGGGAAACCAAGGCCTACCTCCGGCCTTTCTCTCCAATTCCCTCAACTGGCCTCACCAATTACCAGGAAAACAAGAGGGGAATCAACCCATATTCCCTCAATTCCTTTCACCAAAACAAACCCAATGCATGAACCAACACTAGAATTAACTTATTCATGGAACGGGGCAGAGAACGGGGATCCAAATAGGGCGGGGACGAGGCGGGGATAGGGTCTTACCCGCATCCAACCCGTTCCCCATTTGGAGTTAAAAAATAACTCTAAATCCTACTCGATTCCCAACAAAATCCCCAAATTACCGATCCAAACAGGGCTAGGCAGAGAGGGTTGGGTGAAATTGTCATCCCTAGAAAAAAGGAAGAAAATGAGGAAAAAATAATCATTATATATTTTGGACGTTGACTTTCGAATTCTGGTGCTATTTTTGGATATGAACTTCGAAACCTATATCGTATTTTCATAAGTTAACTTTCAAATCCATGAAGGATGGTCTTTTGAGAATGAGAATGGGGTTGGAATGGGGGTGGAGTAAGATTGAGAGTTTAATTTCATTTATAGGTTGTATTTAAAAATTATTTTAATTTATAAAAGGGAAGAGAATAGTATTTAGAAATGAATTGTATTCAACAAATGGGTGGTTGTATTTAGAATTGTTGGCCCCAAATATGCAACCAAGGAGGTGGCAAAAAATGTGTATAACGTAAAAATATTTCAAGTAACTCACTAAGATACAAATGCGGAAGCAAGATATGATAAATAAGATGGATTTGACAAGATTAAAATATTCACCAAGAGATTGTTGTTTGACTCAAATTTAAGCGTTCAGTTATACCTCAAATTTTGCAATATGATAAGATTAGAGGTTTTCCACTTAAGTTTATTTCAAGAAATAAAATGAAAGTACAGACAACTTGAATATGCAAGGCAATATAAAAGACAAATGTTGAAAGAAAAGAACTCAAGGCAATGTAAAGAAAAGAAAAACCCAAGAAATATAGTAGTTCGATTAGGTTTGTCCACGGTCTAACCTACCATAAATAAAAACATCTCATGTCCAGCTGTATTGTCCACGAGAATGACTATATGCGGCAAAAGAAAATTATCCTTTGGACTAGCTTTGTTTAGGTCTCGGTAGTCTATGCACATGTGAGCCTTTCCATCCTTTTTTGGTACCGGGACTATATTTGCCAACCACTCTGGGTATTCGCCCACTTGTAGAAAGCCTATGTTGAATTGTTTAATGACTTCTTCTTTGATCTTTAAACTCCACTCAAGTAAAAATCGTCTCAATTTTTTCTTAATAGGCCTTATGGATGGATCGATTGGCAGTCTGTGTTCCACGATTGATGTACTAAGTCCCAGCATATCCTGATACGACCAAGCAAATACATCTTGGTAGGCCTTGAGTATTTTGATGAATTCTGCCTTCTGATGTTTATCCAGGTGAGCTCCAATCATTATTTCCCTAGGCGTCTCTATAGTCCCAAAATTAATGGTTTCTGTTTCCTCAACGTTAGGGGTTTTTCTATCATCATATTTCTCAACCATTTCCTGGATTTATTTTGGAATTTCATCTTCAGCACAATTATCAATTTCAATTCCCATCAAATCATAATCTAATTCAGTACTGAAGTCGTATTCTTCTTGTGCTAAGACTGTTTGGTCATTTGGATCCAAAAGATGATTTTTTTAATTCCTCAAAAAATGATTTTTTATTTTTGTTAATATTGAGGCCATATTCAATAAAGAAAAATAAATGATCAAAATATAACACAGCTTTATTGAATTTTCATAGCAAGATAAAAAAGATAAACTTTACAAATTGGAATCAAGAACTCGTGCTTCAATTGAGAGAAATTAAACATAACACACAATAAAAAACAGACAGCTTTAATGAACTCCCATCAAATTTACCAAAACTTGCGAGCCTTATAAACTGGTTGAGCAATCCAATTTTGAACTTTTTTGTCTAGATAAGTTGGATGGATGGTATCATTCATGTATTTATTTAATGACGGTGGGTCTATAATGGCCACTTGCAGTTCATCGAACAGTTGAATTAGCCCCATAACTGAACCCTACTTTTCTTGTTGCACAATGCTTGGAACTGGAACATGACATGGCTCATTGGTAATGAATAGTTATTCCATTTTCTCCTCGGTACTGGTGAATCATGCTGAAATGAAACTTTTACTCATATGAGACGGTAGTGCTGACCTCCCCTGCCTCTGCCTCCAAACTTACAAACTTTTTTTCTTTGGATCATTGCCTCCCTTTGCTCCTTCCGAGATGGATTATAACCCAAACCAAAAGTGTGTTGTTGTGATGGGATAACACATAGATCAATTTCTCCTTGTAATTCCATTCCCAATCCTTTCCTGTATTGAAAGCCATTTCGATGAAACTATTTGGCAATCATTTCAGCATTTTTAGAATATTTTGGGGATGACTGGGTTCCATGAACGATTAAAACACATTCAAAGGTTTGAAATCTCTAAGGTTCATTGGTTTTAATCATAGAGATTGTCGGAGCTTTATAGATTGCAAAGGCTGGTTCAGCAAATACAGTGATGAGTTGTCCATCAGTTATAAACTTGATCTTTTGGTGCAGACTGGAAGGGACCCCCTCATTAACATGAATCCACGGGCTTCCATGTAACAAATTGTAAGCTAAAGGAATTCTTAACACTTGAAATCTGATGGAGAACGTAATCGGACCAATCTCCACTAGCAACTCGATTTCTCCCATTGTCTCTCAATGTGTCCCATCAAAAGCTCTCATAATTATACTACTATGTTGGAGAGCTACAAAGTCAATGCTGAGTCATTGGAGAGTTGCATATGGACATATGTTCAATGCTGAACCATTATCAATCAAAACATGGGCGACGATCATGCACTTTGTTTTTATAGCAATATACAGGGCCTTGGTATGCACTATTCCTTCTTCTGGGATTCCATCATTAGTAAAGGAAATGATTCCTGGACTCATAATCGATCCCACCATTTCTTATAATACATTTGGGGAGATGGCCCTAAGAACCTGTGCTTATTTCAATACGGACAATAACGCATGTCTATGTGGCTGAGAGGTAAGTAACAAAGATAGAATATTGATGTGTGCTGGTGTTCTCTTAAGCTGTTCCACGATCTCGAATTCACTTTTGTTCAAGGTTTTAATGAAATCATGTATTTCGTATTCTGTTATCTCCTCATACTCTTTCACCTTTCCTTTCCTTTTTGCTTCAAGCTCAGTTAGGGTGTATATTCTCCCAGACCTAGTAATATCGCCAATTTCATTTATTTCTTCTTTTCTTATTTTCACTTCTGGATTCACTTTTGAATAGTCAAGGGGGACTCGATAAGGGTCATAGCATGGTACTGATGAGGGTCTTGGCAAAGTAACCCTTGACTGAGTTGGTAAAGATACATGTATTCCTGCAAAATTCCGCCATTGACAAATTTTAATACGCGGTCTCCAAGTTCCACATGCTATAATATCTGGTCCCCTCCATCCATTGTATCCTATCATGGAAATGGTAGGCTCTCTTGACATTACTGATGATCTGAAATAGATAACTGAACCATGAAGCCCGATTAAGTCTTGTAGAACACTTTCAACATCATTTTTAGATCATATTCACTCCCTGGTGATTCGGGAATGTATTGGCTATAACATTGGGTGCAACTATGGTATCCTCCAGATTTTCTATATAGAATCAATAAGGTCTTGTGATTTGTTTATGAGACTATGACATTTATCTATTTTATGCCTTGGTTGACTAGAATGATATGCACACATCCAGTTAGCACGGAAGTTATGAGGAAGGGGATTTAGAAGTGGCAATGCAAGAACTGGAGTTAGATGCCCTGAAGATACAAGGCGCTGAAACACTTCAGTCACCAGTATTGCTAATGGAGTAAATGTTATGTTTCTCCATTCATGGTATGGGAGATTTCTGGGATATGCATTTCGTGGAGCAGGATTCTAAAAAGGAAGATTTTGGTAAAAGCTTCCAGGATTTTGATAGGGTGGTGGTTGTTTGGGGTAGAAATTGGTTTGGGTTTGCAGATAGTTTGGATATATAGGTTCAAAGGAGAATGTATTATTTTGTCTCAGAGCTTGATGATCACCGAGACTTCTGGTTCTTTGGGTTTTTCTGTGGGGGTTTCTTTGAAAAATGTGAAGTCGAAGACTCTTCAATTGTAAAATATGGATCTAGAATTTTGCCAGTTTTAATACCATCCTCGATCATATCTCCCTGTTGAATGATTTTATTGAAAGGTCTTTCAATCAAATTACAGAACTTCTCATAATAGACGCCTTTACAGATTTGAACAAATAAGTGCACATACTCAGAATCTGCCAATGACGGGTCCACTTGGAAAGCCAAATTCTTCCATCTGAAAGCATATTTTCTCAATGCCTCTCCAGGCTCCTGTTTCATGCGAATAAAAAATAGACAATCAATTTCCCTCTCTGTGTTGTGGCGGTATTTACTAACAAATTCTTGTGACAACTCTATCCAAGAATGAAAATGTTTAACATCAATGTTACCATTTTCCATATTTTATCTTTTCCGGAATGTTGGTTGTATCTTAGTTCTTTTATCTTGGTTTGGGGTAGAGTAGTTTAGATGCTCCTATTCTCGAGCCATGAATATCTTGGTGCAGCTCGTCGTCAACAAATCGAAGATATTTCGGCATTGGAAAGTCATTGGATTGTCGCGTCGCCGTCGGTATCAAAATCCTTCATCTTTCTTCTGTGCAAGTTATCGATAACCCCTAAAAGCTAGGTTATCAATAACCAGCCTTGTTTTCCCTCTCAGCCATTTTCCCTAGGGAGTGGTTATCAATAACCCCATTTTCCCTGTTATCGATAACCGACAGTTTTTCTGGCCCATCCATTTTCCCGAGGGAGTGGTTATCGATAACCCCATTTCCCGTGTTATCGATAACCGGTAGTTCTTTTTGGCCTAGCCATTTTCCCGAGGGAGTGGTTATCGATAACCTCGTAATTCTTGTTATCGATAATTGGCTTGTTCCAAATTATGCCTTACAGGTTATCGATAACCCTGTAGATTGGGTTATCGATAACCAGTTCTGCACTGATTATTTTTAGCTGACCCTAATCGTTTTCTAGAGTGTCTTAAACCCTCATTAAGGGTATTTTAGTCCTTCTAATCTTATGTTGATGCCCTAAAACGTTTTTATCATCCCCTATCATATAAATACATAAGTTATATTATTTTGGGGGCTAAGCAACATATTTTTGAAAGCAAAAAGAACTCTTGTGCTTGGAACTTGAACTCTTGTGAAGAACTCTTCTCTCCTCTCCTTTGTACCACCTTTGAAGAATCTTCATTGGAGGTTTAGTCTTCTCTCTTGCTTAATATCTCCTTCTAGCCTTGTTATTTATATTGATAATCTATATATTTTTATATACTTGATTATTTTTCTAAGGCTTTTGGTAGTAGAGTTTTCTCTTGATTTTTCTAGATATATTTATATAAATCTAGTAACTTGTCTTGAGTTTTGCAAGAGGTTGACTAGGATTTTTCATCCTTGTTATAGGGAGTTTGTTGTGTGGATCTTTGTACTTAGATCCCTTGAGTTCTTGAGTTTGCCTAGTATATTCTAGGTTTGCCTTGTCATACTCTCCTTGGGTTTCATTCAAGCACTTGTGCTTTACCCTTGCCATTTTGGCTTTGAGAGTTGTGCTAGTAAATCTCTTCTTAGAGATAAATTCAAGCATACATTGCTTTTCCCCAGTTAGTATTGAGATTGTCCTATAGGTTTATTTGGAGAATTCTCTTGAATATCTCCTTGGGTACTTGTACCTTAAATCATCCTTTTTGATAGTGTAGTGAATTGTCTTGAAAATTCCTTTGTGAATTTTCATTGGGTGTTAAGCCTTAATTCACTTTTCTTTTGTGTACTAGGAGTATTGTCACCTTTTGGTGATTATTTTCTTACTCTTTAGTCTTTTTTCTTCTACTAGATATTTATTTTATCTAGTGTTTTGTTCTTTATTTCATCATACTTATTCATGTTGTGGCACTTGTTTATGGGTGACCTTTCTACATTAGCCGGAGCACTCCGGAGCCGATCACGATTCGGAGATAAGTGTGGAACACTGTGGACGTTCTTGAAGATAGCAGAAGGGGCTTGGGGAGCTTGAAGATTGCAGGAGCTAAGGGGCTTTGGGGTAAAAAGTCAGTAACTCTTGTAACCTTTAAACCTTTGTTATTTCTAGTGAAACCCTAGACTAGGTCAAGTGGTTTTACACTTAGGAATCAATTGATGCCTAAGTGGTTTCCACTATAAATCTCCGTGTTGTGCTGTGCTTGTCTCTTCATCCCTTTCCCTCTAGTGCACTGTGTGATTGTTTTATTTTCTCCATTGTTATTGCTATCGCTTGCATATTTAACAATCATTTAAATAATCAAACAAATAATAAAAAGAGAATCCAAGTAAATTTTATTTGCCATCCTATTCACCCCCTCTAGGTATTGGCCTAGCACTTTTACCGTTTTTCAATTGGTATCAGAGCCAAGTTGCTCTGTGCTTGCGTTACCTTAGGTTCAACTGTTCTAGTAGCTCATTTGGTAACTCATTAAGGCCCAACCACCAGAGTTGATCTATATTATTATGATTCTCAAAAACCTAGAGATGGTGCTTCAAATTTTCGGTCCCCCTATTTTGATAGAAATGATTACGATTATTGGAAAAACCGTATGAAAACTTATCTTGTTAGTATGGGCATAAGAGCGTGGTGGTCCGTCTTGCACGGCTATGAACAACCTACCATAAAGGACCCCGTGACTAAAGTGGTTAGAATTAAAATGGAAATGGAGTTTAATTTCGGTGACATAGAAGGTTTTGAGTCAAATAGCAAAGGCATCCTTGCCATCCAAAATGCCGTGAGTAGAAGGGAGTTTGGTCGTATTTCGACTTGTTCCATAGCCAAAGAGGCTTGGAGCATACTCCGGATTTGTCATGAAGGGACACACACCGTGCGTGTCTCTAAGATTCAAATGCTCACTACTAGGTTTGAGGACCTTAGGATGCGGTAGGATAATACCTTTTCAAATTTCATCACCGAGCTTACTGATATAGTAACCTCTTTTCATGGTCTAGGAAAGCCCCTCCCTAACCTAAAAATATGTCGTAAAATTCTTACATCCTTGCCCGAAAGGTTTAGGCCTAAGATTACTACAATAGAGGAAACATACGAAAAAACACACCTAACTTCATCATCCACTCAGAAATCTATTCCTAAGACGAATAAAGGCATTGCCTTCCAATCTACAGAAGATAAATCTTCAGAGGATGACATAGAACTTGATGATGAATTACTTGCGTATATGACAAAAAGTTTAGAAAATTTGTGGGAAGAAATCGAAAAACATTTGCAAAAGCTAAATCTACCAAAGGGTACAAAAAATCTTCTTCTTCACAAGTTACCAATCCAAAACCAACTTATGATAAACAAAATACATCTAAAGGCATCCAATGCAATGCTTGTCAAGGATTTGGCCACATTCAATCCGAGTGTGCCAATACTCTTAAGAATACCAAAAAGAGTTATAAAATAACATGGAATGATGATAGTGAGGAGGAGGTGGATAATGAGAGCAATATTGATTCCACAAGGGTTAATGTGCTAGCCGCTAGTGTTGATTGTTCTTCCCCACATTCGGACCATGTTAACAAAAGTAAAAGTGATGATGAATTTGATGATGATAATCCGGAAAATCTTCAAGAAGCATTTGACCAATTGGCTAAAGAAAACATCAAGATGAAACAAAAAATATTAAATTGAGATTTAAAATTGATAAATCTCAACAAGAACGAAACGATCTTCAAAGTAATCTTGACGAATACAAAATAAAATGCGAAAGATTGAAGGACAAATTTTCCATTATTAAAAAAGTGAGAGTTGAGAAAAAATGTGAGATATAAGAGCTAAAAAGTAAAATATCCATTCTAGAAAAGGATTTGGGTGATGCTAGGGAGATAATTCATAGAAATGATTATGGCGTTAAAGAATCTCAAAGTTAACCCAAACATTCCGTAATAGAAGTGGATTTGGTTTCATGGATTCAGTTGAGGTTACCCCTAACACTTCAAAGAAAGAGGTTAAGTTTGTGAAATCAGAAATATAATACCCTTGAAATTTGACAACACATTTTTTTTGAAAGCATGGCATTGAACAACAGTAAGTAAAACACTAATGATAAGATGAAACCATTCCCACAATTAGAATCATCGCACAACCATGTCAAGCACATGAGTTTAAAAGAGAGTACCACGGGTGTTATTTATTACAAACCACAAGTCTTTAAAAGAGAACTTAAAAGATGAAATGCAAATAAGGATCCTCCCTAGGACCATGCTTCAATGCTCCATGCCTCAACCGAAAATATGCTTGAATCCTTTCAAGCTATGCCATTGGCATCTTACCTATAAAAGAAAGGGTTAGGCACAACCGCCTAGTAGGAAATCTCCAACAAAAGGTATATATAATTGCAATGTACAAAATGAGCTAAATGCATGCATAAGAGTAGACATGATATTGAAAGACAACAATGTAAAGAGATATCCTTTTGTTCCAAAAGGGTGAAGTATATGTACCAATGTGTCCTGTCACGTTTTCATGATGCCAAGTGTTTTTCAAAGACAACCATGTTACGTCCAAAAGTAGTCAATCACTATCTAAACTAACAAGTCATGTTCCAAGGTATCCATTTCTAACCAAGTGTTCCATTACGTGTGTTTTTGGGCCAACCACATGTTACCACAATATCCAAGATTTCCAACTTTCCAAACCTTTCAAGATAGAACAAGTATTCTCAAGAGTGCATAGCCATTCCGTCATAGAGGGGATCAACCTCTACACGTCTATTCCTCGATTCACCGTCCGTCGGGAGGGTTTAGTACTACCCCCATTGCGCAATGTCGTGGGAGACCCCTTTCGGTACATCCCAAGGCCTCAACCCGAATTCAAGAGCACTCGACAAATCTTATTCCTCCGAAGAGTCGGTGGGTCAAGCCCACTATACTATTCCAACAATCGTTTCCAATTTTCCAATACAAGACCAATGTCTAAAATATCAATGTCATGTGGGTTCCAACATGTCAACGAACGAGGACCACCATCGCGAAGCTCGTGAAGCACTCTACAACATTAATGCTCCGAGAATCTTCCAAAAACCACCTTGGAAGGTCCAAAATGTAGATAGAACGGAGAGCTAGGGTTTTGAGAGGGTTTGGAGGAGGAAGACAGAGAAAAATAGGGTTGGAATGGGTTTCCACGACCAAAAAATGATATATGTAGGACCCCAATGTAAAAAGACAAGAATACCCTTAATGAAGCTGTCCAGACAGCAGTTGCACCGGTGCAACGATTTCCTGCATCGGTGCAACCCTTGATCAGTACCCAGAATTTGCCTTGTGCACCAGTGCAGACAGACCCTGCACCGATGCAAACTCCTCCTGCACCGGTGCAAACCAAAGTTTCACCGATACAAACTTGCATCAGAACGAGCAGAATGTTTTTAACTTTCCCTGCACCGGTGCAGCATCACCTTGCACCGATGCACCTGAAGCTCGGACCAACAGTGGCTCCCTGCATCGGTTCTGCACCGATGCAGCCCCACTTTTGCGACTTTGCATTGATGCAGCATCAACCTGCACTGGTGCAAATGCACCAGAATGTAAAAAAATGTTGCGAGGTGACTCCAAGGTTCCCTCGAGACGTCCCAAACACTTATCGGACATTAAGACTAAACTCAACGGGACTCCTAAGCGACATACCTACTAAAAATAAAACGAATATAATTCGTGTTAAAGAAATTTTTGGAGTGTGACAAACTCCCCCTCTTATTAAAATTTCGACCCCGAAATTTACTAAAAACGAACTATGGAAGGAAAAGATGGAATGGTTACCTCACTCGAAGAGAATCGGGTACTTCTCCAACATTTCGTCACGCCTCTCCCAAGTTGCTTCTTCTATGCCGTGGTTATTCCAAAGAACCTTCACCAACACGATTGATTTCCCGCGCAAAGTCTTCTCTAACGTATCCAAGATGCGAATCGGTTGTTCCTCGTACGACACGTCAGCTTCCAACGCTAATGTAGACCAATCCAAGACGTGCGACAGATCGGGTTCATATGTCTAGAGCATAGAAACATGAAAGACGTCATGGATATTGGAAAGAGAATACGGCAATGCAAGACGATACGCTACCT
>NMUG010002246.1:0-16310 GCA_002855965.1 Monotropa hypopitys | reverse complement strand
TCTGTTTCCGGCCAGAAGTCTTGTGGGTGGACCTCAACGAACTCCCCTCCTTCGTAAATGTAAAGAGGGATAGACTCATGATGCTTCGGGCGCCTGTTGTTGCCATCCGAGTGGTCCGTCTAATGCTCTTGTTCTTCAGCCACTCCCTTTCCTTTGCGCTCCCTGTATTCCCTTGATTTGTGCCTCCTCTGCTGCTGTCCTGAGAATCGTGAGGCGGAATCGGCGACGTTGGTGTCCCGAACCACCTGTTCCCGAAGCTTGGCGATTTCCACGTCTCTTTCTTTCAACATCCGGTCCACGACCGCGGCGTAGGCCGATCCTAGCTCCGGCGTAAGGCCGGTCGGAGAGGAGAAAAGCCCCATGGAAACATGCTGCGGGGGTGGCTGGGCCGGACCGATGGGAAGAGTGGGGTCCTGGCCCACCGGGGTAGTGTTTCCGTCTTCTATGTGAGCAGCTTAGAGAGAAGGGCAGACAACTGATTCCCACTAACACTGGTGTAATGTCCCACCATGAACGCCAATTGTGGTGACCTGTTTCTACCGGAGGGGTCTCTGCGGCTGCTGAGCCTTTGGATGCGGGAAGTCAGTTTCGTCCGGTGGCTTGTGTGGTCCTTGCAATCAAACAAAGGGTCCTCCTGTTTGGCTCCTGCAAAACAAGAATTAGTGCCCGCCGGTGGGGTTTTACCAACGGGGCCTCCGATGCTTAAGTTAGCAACTGTTTGGGAAGATAAAGCAATAATCGAAGGAGGCCGGACGGTAGCGGTCGAGGATCAGAGATCAGGATGAGGATCAGGATCTACTGAACAGTACCCATGGGGGGGGGTATTTATAGGGAGATGTTGGCTTGGGGCTCACGAATATCGTGTGGGCCGTACGTCGAGGGCCCAAAAGTGGGCCTGGATGGTTGATGGATCGGGTTAAACCGTACGGATAGGGCACCTCAGTCGGATCCCCACGATAGTGATAGGAGGGTAGCCCTCCGGGTGGCCTGGTTCGTTTGGCAGTAAGCCGTGAGCAGCGGCAAGGTGTCACCGAAGGGACGCTTGTCCGGACATTAGTGGTCAGCCAAGCTTACGTCCCTTTGGCCCGGACACCTTATGGGTGGCGTCCTTGCATTTGGTTCTGTGACAAGTTTCTTAACGTGAACCCTTCGGTCCGTATGGTAGTGAGTCACGAGTGGCAAAAAGGATTGCCAAAGGGTGCTGTTCGGACGCTCATGGTCGGACACGCTGCGGGACCCTCCGGCTTGGATGGTCCGTATGGCCGAATCGTAAGTGATAAGTTTTTACGACACTTTTCTCCCCAGGGAGTGGGTCCGGTCACCACACAACGCCTATATCACTAGGTTGTGGTCAAGACAGTTCCTGTTTAACCTCACACAAGATCCCCCTCATACTATGGTCGAGCTTATGCTCAGGGCCCAGAAGCATATGAACGTGGAGGAAACCCTCAATGCCAGGAGGACTAGAGTCGCGCAAGAAACCAACAATGCACTACCTCTGAGCAGTTCTCAAGCCGACAAAGAAGAAGAGAGGTAGGGCAGATAGTGGAGGCCGTGATCAGAGGCCCCGAAGGGAGGATCGTAGAAGCCCCCCAAGAAAGTTTGGAGGTTCAACCCCCAATATCAACACTTCACACCACTGGTAGCGACCGCCAAGCAGATCCTGGAAGATTTGCACTCTGATCCTCACCTGAAGTGGCTAGGTAAGCTAAAGACTGACCCCAATAGGCAATCTAAAGACAAGTATTGTCGGTTCTATAGGGATCGTGGCCATAACACGAATGATTGTTTTGATCTTAGGAATCAAATTGAGGAACTAATCCAGAAAGGGCAACTGAAGAGATTTGTTGCAAAGAAGGGGCCAAGGGAAATTCAGTCCAGGAGAGACCAGAGAAATAATGATAGTGGAGGTCGGCATTAGGATGGGACGTTGGGAGAGATCAAGGTCATTCATGGAGGACTTGCAAGTGGATGCGAGTCCAATTCTACCCGGAAGGCTCATTTTCATCGGCTCAGGAAAGAGGATCCGATGGAGGTATGCGTAGTGGAGAGGTCGACAAAGATGACCAGGATTGAGGAAGATGTCCTATTAATCTTCTCGAAGGAGGACGAGCAAGGAACCAGTTACCCGCACGATGACCCATTGGTGGTAAAAATGATCGTGGCAAACTTTAAGATGCATAGGATACTAAATGACAGTGGAAGCTCAGCAGACATTCTTTTCCTTAGCGCGTATGATCTGTTGAAGTTGGAGAGAGACATGCTTCGCCCAATGAGATCTCCCCTAATGGGATTCTTTGGGGAGCCGGTCTACCCGAAGGGATAGATTGCCCTTCCGATGACGATGGGTGAGGAAGGGGTGCAGCTCACCCAGATGGTGGATTTCTTGGTGGTAGACAACCCATATGCCTATAATGCGATCATTGGTCGAGCTGCTCTAAACAAGGCCAAGGCGGTAATCTCGACTTACCACCTCAAAGTAAAGTTTCACATTTCTGGAGGAGTGGGGGAGATGAAAGGAGACCAGAAGGCTGTCAGGGAGTGCTATAATTTGTCAGCCAGGCATGAAAGGGAATCTCTCACCATTCAAAACTTGCAAGTGAACAACTTGGATGCTCGGGATGAGGAGAACCTTATCCAGGGAGAAGCAGCAGATGACCTTCAGAAGATAGAGCTGGAACCTGGCAAACCTCACAGACAGGCTAGTGTAGGGTCGACCTTGACCCCCAATGAAGAATGATCTAATCAAATTCTTACAGAAAATAGTAATATCTTCGCCTGTTCTCACAAAAATATACCGGGTATAGACCCAAAATTTATTACGCATCAGCTCAGTGTAGATTCCAATGCCCGTCCAGTCAAGCAGAAGAAGAGGATCTTCGCACTAGAGAGGAACAGAGCAGTGGAAAAAGAGGTGGATAAACTTCTAAGAGTAGGTTCAATCAGAGGTGTTAACTACCTGGAGTGGTTATCCAACATAGTCCTAGTGAAGAAGACTTTAGGGAAGTGACACATGTACGTTGATTTTACAGATCTGAACAAGGTATGTCCGAAGGATAGTTTTCCCCTACCATAGATCGATCAACTGGTAGATGTAACGGTAGGGCACGACCTTCTCAGATTTATGGATGCTTTTTCTGGGTACAATCATATTAGGAAGGATGAGGATGATCAATAAAAAACCTCCTTCATCACTGATTGGGGAACCTACTATTACAAAGTTATGCCTTTCGGATTATAGAATGCAGGGGCAACATATCAGAGATTGGTAAATAGAATGTTTAAAAACCAAATTGGCCGCAATATAGAAGTATACGTGGATGACATGCTGGCCAAGAGCATGAAGGCGGAGAGTCATGTCAAAGATTTGGAGGAAGTATTTGTTGTCCTCAGGAAGTACAACATGAGGTTGAATCCAGACAAATGTACATTTGGGATAGCCTCAGGAAAGTTCCTGGGATTTATGGTCTCCCAAAGGGGAACTGAGGCCAACCCGGAAAAAATCAAAGCAATTCTTGAAATGCAGTCACCTCGGACCGTGAAGGAGATTCAAAGGCTAACCGGCAGGCTTGCAGCACTCAATCACTTTATGTCATGTGCGACGGACAAATGTCAACCATTCTTTAAGATACTAAGAAAGCCTTTTAGTGGACCGACGAAGCAGAGGAGGCATTCCAAAGACTGGAGTATTATTTCCAGACACCACCTCTTCTCAACTGCGCATAGACTAGTGAGCCCCTATTTTTGTACATAGTTTTTCTTCTTATACAGTGAGCTCGATTCTAATAAGAGAGCAAGAGGGTGTGCAGTATTCAGTTTACTATGCAAGCAGAGCACTGAGGGGGGTAGAGTCCAGGTACCCAAAATTTGAGAAAATAACCTTTGTGGTGGTCATAGTAGCAAGGAGGTTAATACCTTACTTTCAAGCACATTCAATCAAGGTTCTGACATATCAGCTATTACGACAAGCATTACACAATCCAGACACCTCATGAAGACTCATTTCAGTGGCCCGTGTGTAGAACTCGAATTTTTAAAACTTAGTAATTAAATTTAAATACGTTTTAATAAGGAATTTAAGGGAGATAAATTAATTGTGGTGCTTAAATATTTAAGTTAGGTCTTAAATTTTTATGATAAGTTCGTCAAGATAAATAACAATTTAGGAAGAAATCGGGAAAATTTTTAGAGTTGTGAATGACATTTTAGGAATAAAAAGAAAACATAAAAGGAAGTTGGGGTTACATTGTGAACATAAGGGAATTTGAAGGGGGAAATGCAATATATCATTATGCATGCAAGGGGTGCTACGTGAAGTGAGAGTGAGTACAAGTGTGTATGTGTTGTACTGTATTGTGAGTGTAAAATGTGTGTGATGTATTTGTGTCGAGAGGTAGAGAGATAGGAATTTGTGAGAAAGAACTGAGAGGAGAGATCGTGAGAGAGAAAGGGGGAGGTGATGTAGCTGAGAGTTGCAGAGGTGAAGGAGAGGAACAGAAGTCTGAGGAAGAAAGAGATTCACTTTCGGCAAATCCTTTTCAATTTCGGTACATCCAACTTAGGTAATATTTCCAAATTCTGATTTCATAGTTTTGTTGTAAATCTTTAGTAGTTTTTATGGTTAAATTTTGGTAGAAAAACAATTGAACTTTGGTATGTAAAATGATCAAAATTGGATTTCTGGAAAATAACCTGCTCGCGCGACCGGCAGCAGGATCGATGGAAAGACCGGTGCGACCGGTGCATCGACCGGTACATCTACCGGTCATCCCCAGATTTTGACAGTGACTTCTAGGGTCCGGGATTTAGGCTCGGGTCTTAATATGGAACCTCGGGGATTAATTAAGGTCAATAAGCAGAAGCTAATTGGAGGATTAGAATAACGTGTACTCAATTATTAAGTGAAAAATCAATAGGGAAAGTAAGAAAGTAAGTTAATAATCAAGTTAAGAAATTGTTTAGGATTTCCCTTTAAATAATTATGTTATTATTATTTGGTTTCAAGAACATCTACGGCAAACCAAGACATAGGTGAGTGATATCGTACTTAAATACTTGATTTTTGGTATGTTTTCCAAATATTCCTATTTTCCGTTCGATTTCTATTATTCAAATTTATGTTTTAGAATTTCTATGGATACGAACTATTTGCGAATCTACTATGAGCAATTGGAAAATTATTCATGAACACCGGTACCTAAGCCAGTATAATAATATATATCGGGGGAAGCAAGCCTCGATATAGATTATTATGTTCATGAACATCGGGACCTAAACCGATGCATGTATTTACAAGCAAGAATATGACACCGGGACCTAAGCCGGTGACCCTTGGGATCTAAGCCAGGGTAATTTACGACATTGAGGGACCTAAGCCTCAATGATGCATTTTGGGGGACCTAATCCCCAGATACAATTCTTACTAGGGGATTCATGCCAAAGTATTACGTGGGATTATGCATCAGACGTCTAGCTAGTCTAATGGGGACGCCCAACATGTTGTATATATCACGATACATTTGACAAGTATAAGAATGGATTATATTATGACAAGAAACAAGGAAATGATTTAAGAATTACATTTACAAGTTAAATAAGCATTTCAAAAAACCTTAAACTCGAATATCCATACTGTTCCGTTTAAGCACAGATTTTTGTCATGAATTTTATTATGATTACCGGCTATGCAATTTTATATTTCTATTTTTATTATGACACCGATACATCTCAATTATGATATCAATATGGTATTCGTGTTTTTTGCACATGTTTACGACTCAGTTACAATTCAGTTACAATTTTATATCTTTATAACTCAGCAAGAAATCATTATTAAGCTTTTGGAATGTAATGCACTATTTTATACTGATATTCGTATCCATATCTTTAAACCTGTATTTCTGTACTTTATCATTCGCACGAGCTTTCAGCTTACGTTTTAAAATTAATATTTTTCAGGAAAAGGAAAAGAATTCCAATATCAGTAGATCCGTATATAGCAAGAGCAAAGAAAAGCAGTTGTAAGTATTATGTAATAAGTTTCATTTCAGCAGTTCTAGTAGTTGTGTAGTAAGCTCTGAGACAGTTTAGGTTTTGTAAAATATAAAGTTTGGATCTATAATGTATTAAGGAACAAGTACTTTATTTTCAGTTTTAAGCATGTGTAATATTTCCGCTGTGCTTTATCCTCATTTTTTTAAAAGTTTAATTCAAGTTATGTCATGAATGCCTGAGGTGGTTAAGTAAATCACCTGGCGTTTGTCTCGATAACCTCAGAGGATGCGTTAGGGTCGCGACACCATGGAATTAGAAAAATTTGATATTGAGTATCAGCCAAGGACAACAATTAAGGGGCAGGTGCTCACTGACTTTATAGTTGAGTATACTTGTCACATCCCATTCCACTTATAACAATTTATATTAAATTGGACACGATGATGTGAAAATATAGAAAATTCTAGCATTGACTATACAAGTCAAATATACAACTGAAACAGTCTATCACATAAGTACAGAAACAACTCTACTAGATGTGATAATCTACAAACAACAATATCAAGGTCAAGCTCCACTGTGAAACCCAAAAAGTATAGTCAACTGACATATACAGACAACATACTCTACAAGTAGCAACTCAAAAGTAAAGAAAAGTACAACACTGTCAGACAACTACTACGGCTCCTCCAACTGCAACTTCCAAGAATGTAGTGGATCATTCCCAGCTATCCCGAATCTGGATCCCTCAATGCCCATATAAAGAATAATCCAGGAGTCTTGTAAGCTATAGAAAGTTTTGCAATAAACAAAAAGTACTGAACAGAAACATATGATATATTATTAGACAATCAGAAGCAGAAATAGATAGTAGATTCTAAATAGTCAACAGAAATAGAAAACACATTCTCCAGCTTTCCTCGGTATTTCCCCACTTGCCTCAGTGATTCCCCACATGTTTCCTTGGTGTTTCCCCACATTTGTCGGTGTTTCCCCACTTTCCTCATTTGAATCACATTCATGTTAAAACATCAATAAATTACCAAAAATAATCTCATGAAACATCATAGCATGCAACTAAGGCCTTTGTGTGATAACACATATCACAATTCCATCAATCATACTTTAACAGAAAAAGAGAAACCTTACAATACTTAATATAGCTACCACACTCACTGATTGCTCTTACAAAGGCTTTTTAGAATTTGATTGTGCCGAATATAGATACTTTGACGTTCCTCCTGAAGCAAAATTCACAGATAAATCAAATTTCTTTCAAAAGCAATTGAATTAAACTCCTTTATAATTAAGCTAAAATCATGATTAAAATAGCTATATTAAATACAAATTTCCATTTCTCTCAAATTTAAAACTAACTGTCCAGATTTTGTATTGAGTGGTATGCAACCAGTACGAGGCCGGTGTACCGCCCGACATGCCGGTTAAATTTCCTCTCAGGAAAAATGGCTGGGCCAAACACTTAACCAATTTTTTAAAGGCTAGTATGGATCCGGTATACTGCCTGGCATGCCGGTCGGCATACCGGTCTCCTACTGGTGAAGAACAGTGGCCAGAATCTGTAGAATTCTGGTCGAAAACTTCATTTTCAAACTCAATTTCTACACGATTTCCTTCATCAAATCCTCTACAATTTTATATTCAACTACTATAAACATATATTAACATATTCCCAAAACTAATTTTTTGAAAATCTACATGATTCATACTAATTTTTCAAAAATCTCCAAGAACATCAAGAACTCAGATTTTTTTAAAACCTCATAAAAAATCCTTCAAAAATTATAAGTTACTATGAATTACATACCTTATTTTAGTAGATTCAATCCCCAAAGGCCTTAGAGTTGAATCACCTCAAGTCTTCCTCTCTCTCTCTCACTCCCTTGTTCTATCTCAATTTTTCCTTACGAGAGTGTTACGAAATTTTTGGGACAAATTTTTCTTTTACTTCACAAGGCTCCAAATGCTACCTCTTTGATAAAATAATCCTATACATCTCACTCCCCTCAAGTAGACTACAACTTTTCTAGTTTTAATCCCCTACAACCTTGTCATGTCTTCTAATTTACACTTAAGATCTTATTATTTATTTATTTTACCACTTCATTTCATTCAATTAATTCCCAATTAATCATTTTTCACACTAATTAAATTAACATTATTTTATTTTTATTCCCACTTGTATTATTCTAATTAGGTAATTTCATATTTTAATATTTTTTCCGAGAAACAGGTATTACAATTCTCCCCCCTTACAAGATTTCACCCTCGAAATCGCGACACTCGCATCAAACGTATACACATACTTGCATCTCAAATGTTCACAAATTTTCTCATTCCCCATTATTTTTCTACTTAGGTTATAATCTTCTTATTAGAACCATTTCATATATATATAAATTTCCTAAACAGAAAAATAAATAGATATCTAGCGATGTCTCAAGTGATCTCAGTTGTTGCTGAGTTATTGCAAAAACTCTCCCTGGTGCTTTTTTTCCATCTTTTGTCAATCCACAACCAGGCAATATTGATGATGCAAGATCTTTCCCCAGCCATTGAGGCATGGTATGACCCAACTCTCCACACCTAAAGCATTTCACTTGCCTAGGTTCCACTCCCTCTTTTGGACAATTCTTCACTAGATGATCTACTGATCCACATCTATAACAATGCTTAACAACTGAGGATCCCCTGGAACTGCCCTGACTAAATCCACTTTGTTTATTAACCCCTGCTGACTCAATTTGCCTTTGATTCTATTGTCCCCTTCTAGGTTGAGAACTTACTTCCACACTCCTTGATTCATTATTCCCAGCTCTACCCGATATATCAATTCGACTTCTTTTGACACCTAATCTATAATTTCTCATTTCTTCCATATCTTTTTCTATTTTTCTAGCTATTTCCACTAAGTCTGCATATGAAGTTTCCTTATACCTGGTCAATCTAGTAGCTATATGTGGTATCAATCCACTTCTAAAACGATGACATCTCTTTTTATTTGAGTTCACAAGATCAATTGCATAACAGGATAAGAAGGAAAATTTGGCTTCACATTCAGTCACGGTCATACTATTCTATTTGAATGAAATGAACTCTGCCTCTCTCTCCAATTAGTAACTCTCGAGGTAATACTATGTATGAAATTCTTGGATAAACATCTCCCAAGTAATGACTCCTCTCTCCTCGGGTACAACTCTTAGTAACATTGTCGTTCTCAATTGGCTAAATGTTTCCCACCATGCTAAGGCTTCTCCTTTTAAGCTAAAATAAGCTAACCTAACCTTTTGTTCATTTGTCACCTCAAGTATGTCAAATACTCTTTCTAAGCCTTTCAACCATACCTCTGTCTTACTAGGATTTACCGTTCCCTCAAACTATATTGGATATAATCTTTTGAATCTCTCATATAGTGTACTACCTGGTTCTCTAGGTTGTCTATCCTCCTCTACCACTGCTTGTCACTGTGCATAAGCAGTTAAAGATGCAATAAGACGATCAATATCCCCTTGAACTGGTGGTGCTCCTGGTACCCATGGTTGATTTACTTCCCCTTCTCCAGTTGCATTAGATGCTCCTTTTTCCTGTTGACTCATTATAAATGTCTGCAATCACATCACAAATAACCACCACAAAAATGTTAACAGATAACTGTTAGTGACCGCCAAGACCTATACTTGACTCACTAACACCCTACGGTCCACTACAACCCCCTCTAAACACTCCTAAGGAAACTATGTATTCCCAAATAATTTGTCCAAACTTCTAATTAGAAGATATAGTGTACGGTCTCTCTTCCAATCAGACATAAGGGTAATTATTGGTTACATACAACTTCCTCTTGTCTACAGAACCTCTAACCTATGCTCTGATACCAAAATTGTCACACCACGTTCCACTTATAACAATTTATATTAAAATGGACACGATGATGTGAAAATACAGAAAATTCTAGCATTGACTACACAAGTCAAACATACAACTGAAACAGTCTATCACATAAGTACAGAAACAACTCCACGAGGTGTGATAATCTACAGACAACAACATCAAGGTCAAGCTTCAGTGTGAAACCCAAAAGTATAGTCACTTGACATATACAGACAACATACTCTAAAAGTAGCAACTCAAAAGTAAAGAAAAGTACAACACTGTCAGACTGCTACTACCAGTTCCTCCAACTGTAACCTCCAAGACTATAGTGGACCTCTCCCAGCTATCCTGAATCTCGATCCCTCAATGCCTATACAAAGAAAAATCCAAGAGTCATATAAGCTATAGAAAGTTTTGCAATAAACAAAAAGTACTAAACAAAAACATATGATACATTAACAGACAATCAGAAGCAGAAATAGATAGTAGATTCTAAATAGTCAACAGAAATAGAAAACACATTCTCCAGCTTTCCTCGGTGTTTCCACACTTGCCTCGGTGATTCCCCACATGTTTTCTCGATGTTTCCCCACTTTTATTGATGTTTTCCCACTTTCCTCATTTGAATCACATTCATGTTAAAACATCAATAAATTACCAAAAATAATTTAATGAAACATCCTAACATGCAACTAAGGCCTTTGTGTGATGACACATGTCACAATTCCATCAATCATACTTTAACAGAAATAGAGAAACCTTACAATACTTGATATAGCTACCACACTCACCAATTTCTCTTACAAAAGCTTCTTAGAATTTGATTATGCCGGATATAAATACTTTGACGTTCCTCCTGAAGCAAAATTCACAAATAAATCAAATTTCTTTCAATCCAAAGCAATTGAATTAAACTCCTTTATGATTAAGCTAAAATCATGATTAAAATAGCTATATTAAACTCAAATTTCCATTTCTCTCAAATAAAAAACTAACTGCCTGATTTTGTATTGACCGATACGCAACCGGTACGAGGCCGGTGTACCACCCGGCATGCCGACCGGCATGCTGGTTAAATTTGCTCTCGGGAAAAATGGCTGGGCCAAACACTTAACCAATTTTTTAAAGGCCGGTATGGACTCGGTATACCGCCCGGCATGTCGGTCTCCTACTGGTGAAGAACAATGGCCAGAATCTGTAGAATTCTGCTCGAAAACTTTATTTTCAAACTCAATTTCTACACGATTTCCTCCATTAAATCCTCTACAATTTTATATTCAACTACTATAAACATATATTAACATATTCCCAAAGCTAATTTTTCGAAAATCTACATGATTCATACTAATTTTTTCAAAAATCTCCAAGAACATCAAGAACTCAGGTTTTTTTTAAAACCTCATAGAAAATCCTTCAAAAACTATAAGTTACTATGAATTACATACCTTATTTCAGCAGATTTAATCCCCAAAGGCCTTAGAGTTGAATCACCTTAAGTCTTCCTCTCTCTCTCTCTCTCTCTCTCTCTCCCTTTTGTTCTAGCTCAATTTTTTCTTACGGGAGTGTTATGAAAATTTTGGGACAAATTTTTCTTTTACTTCACAAGGCTCCAAATGCTACCTCTTTGATAAAATAATCCTATACATCTCACTCCCCTCAAGTAGGCTACAACTTTTCTAGTTTTAATCCCCTACAACCTTGTCAAGTCTTCTAATTTACACTCAAGATCTTATTATTTATTTATTTTACCACTTCATTTCATTCAATTAATTCCCAATTAATCATTCTCCACACTAATTAAATAATTATTATTTTATTTTTATCCCCACTTGTATTATTCTAATTAGGTAATTTCATATTTTAATATTCTTCCGAGAATGGGTATTACAATACTTGTCCCAATGCCTTGATTGAGGAGCAACCAGAGCGCCCAGTGTGGCTCTTATTCATTGATGGATCCAAGGTCAAGGAGGCCAGTGGAGTAGGTCTCGTGTTGAAAACCCCAGATGGTGAGAAGTTTAGATACACTCTAAAGTTCTTATTCAAGGCGACCAACAACCAAGCAGAGTATGAAGCTTTGATTATAGCCTTCATCTAGCAAGAGCAATGGGCATCAAGGCCCTGGTCACCATCGGCGATTCACAGCTAGTTGTTGGGCAGATCAGAGAAGAGTTTGAAGCCAATGAAGAAATGATAGGAAGATATCTCAGGGTGGTGAAGAAATTGATCAAGAATTTTGACAAGTTTGAAATCTCTCAAGTACCAAGGGAAAAGAATGTAGAAGCTGACCAGCTTGATAGGTTGGCCACTGGACAGGAAGATCACATTCTAGAGGGAGTGTTGCTGAGAACGCTTGAAAACCCCAGCATAGATGTGGCAAGCAAAGAGATAAAAGCACTTGATTATACCAATTCATGGACAAATCCAATTGTCCAATACATCAAGCATGGAACGGTACTAGAAGATAAAAACCAGGCAAGTAAGATGAGGATACGAGCTGCTCAGTATTTGTTAATAGGGGACATTCTCTATCGAAGAAGTTTTACTTTGCCATATCTACGATGTCTGCAAAGCAAGAAGGTGATTATGCGATGAAAGAGGTTCATGAGGGCATTTGTGGTGGGCACCATAGTGCTCGAATTTTTGCATATAAGGTCATGAGACTAGTAGGGATGGCAATTGGATCCGAATCCGATGGATACCAGATTGATCCAAACCATTTGAAGCAGATTTTTTCCCGATTTGTTACCCGTAGGTGCAGGTTTGGATCGGTTTTTCAAAACCCGTTCGGGTTTCGGATCAGGTTTAGATCCTAAATATCCCGATCTGAAACCCGAACTGAACCAAACCTGAATCCGATCCGAAGTCATTATATTTATATAATTATACATATTATTATATTATATTATATATATATTATTTCCCCAAAATTTATATTAAAAATCCAAGTTCATATCGGGGTTCGAGTATTTTGGACAATATTTTTCGGATCGGTAAAAAATCCGACCCGATCGCAGCCCTGACAGGTTCGGGTACGGATGGAAAATTCAAACCCCGTTCGAGTTTCGAATCGGGTTTCGGATCGGCAGTTACAATTCGGGTTTGGATCGGGTTTATGAAAACCCCGAGCCAATCTAACATGTTGTCATCCCTAGAGACTGAGGTACTACTGGCTAACCATGCAGAAGGATAGTGTTGAGCTGGTCAAGAAATGCGACTCATGTCAGAGGTACGCGAATATCTCATACAAGCCCTCTACTCCATTATCACTCATACAAGGACCTTGGCCTTTCGCGCAATAAGGATTGGATCTGATCGGGTCTTTGCCCAAGGGAAGAAGCCAAATATAGTATGTGGTAGTAGCAGTTGATTACTTTACTAAATGGGTTGAAACCAAAGTATTAATCTCAATCACCACAACCAACATCATTGATTTTTATAGAAGAAATCATTTGCAGATTTGGATTGCCTCGGGTTTTGATCACCGACCTGGGCCGACAATTTGACAGCTCAGAATTTAGAAACTACTACAACACAAAGGGGATACACATCCACTATATCTCTCAAGCATACCCAAGGACCAACGGGCAAGTTGAGGTAACTAATCGGGAAATCAAGAAAGGGATCAAGAGGAGACTTAAAGAAACAAAGGGAACTTGGCCAGAAGAACTTCACACGGTCTTATGGGCATATAGAACCACGCACATAAGACAGCAAGACTGCTCGGATTGACAGTCCTACAGGACATGATGACACAATATCTCTACAAGGCAGCAAGACTACTTGGATCGATAGTCCTACGGGACATGATGCCATGGCATCTCAACAAGGCAACAAGACTGCTCAATCAACAGTGCTACGGGACATGATGCCAAGTCATAAGATAGCAAGACTGCTCGGATCGACAGTTCTATGGGGACATGATGCCACGGCATCTCAACAAGGCAACAAGACTGCTTGGATCGACAGTCCTATGAGACATGATGTCATGACATCTCGACAAGGCAGTAAGACTGTTTGGATCGACAGTCCTATGGGACATGATGCCATGACATCTCGACAAGGCACTAAGACTACTCGGATCGATAGCCCTATGGGATATGAGGCTACGACATCTCAACAAGAGGGTAGCACGATCTCAATTCGACATGTTGAGGCAAAAAGTCAATAAACAAAGGCAAGCGACAAAGAGTAATTACACAAGTGAAGAGCTCAGTCTGCCTAGGCCCGTCACTTGGAGGAGAAAAGAAAATATAAAAACTAAATAGAGGATCAGAGCATTAAAAGTCATGACAAGCCGATCTATCCATCATTTCAAATCATACTAACATTTTCAGTCAATTTTTGTTTCAACAATTTTTGTTTCAACAACAGAAGTAGTGATGGAAGCCTCAACATTTTGCTGGACATTAGAACCCTCAAGGACTGTAGCAACATCAGTAGTCTCATCAGTATGATCTTGGGATTCCTCAGCTAAAGCCGACACTTTCCCAGTACCCTCCTCATTCTCCACAATAGCAAGGTCATCATGAGCTACATTCTCCACGTCAAGTACATCTATGGTTATCCCCATCTCATTGGGTGTTGAGTGAAAAATAGAAAAGTCAAGGTTGGGGTAGTAAATGGAGACAACTTCTTAGAACATATCAACGCCTTCATCAAAGTAATGATGAATCCTCTGTTGGAAATTGTCCGACTTAACCATCGATGTAGCTATGTCCATCTTCAGACCGCTCTTGACCTTTTGAAATGCTTCAGACACCAGATACTCTTCAATAAGTTTTCCCTGAGCCACCTCAAGGACTTCAGATTGTTGGGCTTCAGGAGATAAGAACTTGTTTTCCCAATCCTTGGCTTCAGCCTGGGACTTATGAGAGAATTCTTTGTTAAGTTTCAACTCATTATTGGCCTTCTCCAATTCTTGGTTAGCAAAAGCAAGGTTTGCGACAGCAGCATCCCGAGCAGCAGTCAGTTCGTCTATCAGAGCATCTAACGACTCTTTGGAAATGTAAATTTCAGCAAGTACCCTACTCAGAGTAACATTATTGGTGGTCAAGCTCCTATTGGAAGTTTCCAGGACAGCCTTCTCATTGGAGAGCATTGTTACTTGTTTGTCCAGGAATTCCATTCAAATTATAGCAAGAGAGGTACGTCACGAAAGCACAAGAAATAGCACATTTAAGGAAGTCAAGAAAGGGCTCAGAAATTCTATACCTTTTTAAGTTCAAATAGACCTTCTTTGTAAAGGTCCGTGGGATCAGTCACAGACATAACCTTGATATCGGTGGGCTGGGAAAAATGCCTCATCCTTTTCATTGTCATCTCAGAGTCAATCAATCCTGAGATGCCATCATCATGTTTGCGCAAAGAAACTCCTTACCTGGTATCAACTTGCATTGGGGGAGCAGCAGGAGCTGGAGGGAGACGTGATTCAAACATGGGTCTCTTCCCCATGGCTTTGTCGAGAACAACCTCAAGCAGTGAAGCTTTTCCTTGAGGGGAAGCTCCCCCTTCTCTTATGACGATCCCCTTCTTAGAGGCAGTGGTACCCATAAGCGTTGTGACGTCATCTTCCTCGTCCTCAGTCCTTCTTTTCTTCAAAGGATGTCTAGGGATCCTCAGGGCGGCTTGTTGTTGCTGCTTTGACATTTCTATAAAAACCAAGATAAACAGGTCAGAACTTCACACAAAATGAGGCAAGTGCCGTCTCTGAATAACATTACCTCTTTTAAGGGCAATGGCTTTGTTGCCAACTTCAGGTCCCAGAAGATGAGTAGGTAAGGATTCTGAGGAAACGAGAAGGGAGTATTTATGAACAGAATGACTCTGAGGTTTTGTTATTTCCTCTTTCTTATTCTCCAAGACAGTCACACGTTCTCGACTTGAGACAGAAGGAGAAAAGAAGGAAAAAGAATTCAGAACACTAGTCAGTAAGGGCACATTCCGAAAGGGAATAGCTCGGAAAGGATTAAAAGATCACTCTCAACAGGAGAGAAACCCCATTGCCCACAAATGGAAAAGATATTCTTCTCTTTCCATGAGTAAAACTCCTAATCTAAACCTCCGACAAAGATGAACTTATCTTTCTAGGATTTGTTTGGTGAAGAGAGATCTTTGACTAAGTCTTCTCCCTTGTCTCGCTTCAAAAATACCATCACCCACGAGTCATGGGGCTCTCTTTTAGATTGAAAAGATGAAGGAAGATCCTTAGAGATAATGGGGATTTACTGCCAGAAGAATCACTCCACAAAACGGCACACCCAGCTAGAGTTCTCCAAGCATTAGGGGTCAGTTGCCCAGGTGCCAACCAAAAAATGTGCAAGAATCTCCTTGGCTATGGGAGGGATGGGGACCCGTAGACCCCCCTCCAAGGCCCCCAGGTATATACAAGCCTCATCAGGGGAACTGGAACAAGCCCTCTCATA
>NMUG010002245.1:0-16314 GCA_002855965.1 Monotropa hypopitys | reverse complement strand
CAAAAAATCTAACACTGTTGATCGAGTTTGCTTACAATAACAGTTTTCATTAAAGTATTGGTATGGCACCTTTCGAGACCTTGTACGGTAGGCCATGTCGTTCCCCCGTTTGTTGGTTAGACGTTGGTGAGTTCGCTATTGTTGGGCCGGAGATGACGCAACAGATTACCGAGCAGATAAAGATGATACACCAGAGATTGCTTACCGCACAGAGTCACTACAAAAGTTATGCCGATAGACGTCGTACTCCTTTATCATTCGAGGTTGGTGACCATGTGTTTCTTAACGTTTCTCCCCGTCGTGGTATTTCGTGTTTTGGGAAGAAAGGAAAATTGACACCGCGTTTCATTGGATCGTTTGATGTCATTGAAAAGATTGGGGAAGTCGCATACCGACTTGCTTTGCCGTCTAACATTTCTAACATTCATGACATTTTTCACATTTCTATGTTGCGTAAGTACAAGCCGGATCCATCGCACGTCATCGATTAGTCGAATGTAGAGTTGGAGGCCAACGTGTCTTACGAAGAAAAGCCTATACACATTCTTGATTCACGGGAGCAAGTGCTATGTGGAAAGACAATCCCTTTGTTGAAGGTTTTGTGGAGCAACCATGGTACGGAAGAGGCGACATGGGAGCGAGAAGACGATATTCGTGGCAAGTATCCAGATTTATTTTGAGTTGTAAATTGTTTGAGTCGAGCTTACATTATCATTTTGCACTCTTACCTTTAGAAAATTTCGAGGACGAAATCCTTTTAAGGTGGTTGATATGTAACGACCCGTAATTTCAATTTATATTTCCGGAATTTTATTCGTATTTAAAATCGATGGTTAGACCCGAATATGACTTCTATAGATTTTATTGGCCCTTGGTAAGTAGATCAGGTTAATTTCATTATTGACCAAGTTCTGATCTTATTTTTTAGTTTTGATAAACGAGTTCTTCTCGGATTTGTAACCATGGCTAGGGTTCCTCATGAATTCGATTTTGTATGGATTCGATAAAGTGGGTTCGTGAATTGATAGGGTTTTGAGTTTAATTGAAAATATAATCTCTGGTTAATAGCCTTTAGATGGTGGATTTTTGCATATACAGAAGTTAATTGGTTATGTAGAACCCCTGATGCGATTTTGGAGCACACAACGAAGATGTACAGTACTTTGTTAATATTCATACTGCAGGATGCGTAACCGGTTACGCATTTTTGCACGTAACTGGTATCGCAGTGTTATAACGTAGTGAACCGGTAGCGCACAGTTGCAATTTGGTAACCGGTTGCACATCCAGGAGGGGTAACCGGTTACGGTACCCCAAGTTAGAATTCTTAAGTTGTGTTTTTGGGTTCAAATTCAATAAATAATGTTATAAATCAATGTTATTAAATTAGAAAAATAACATAGAAATGTGTGTGGATTAAAATGGGATATTGAATGTGTTTCAACTATTTATTTCCATTTATTATTCAAGTTTTATTATATCAATATTGATGATTTTTTGCTTGAACAGGTGAAAAGCTAGTTGGAATTTATCCCGCTAGAGTTGGTTGCAGAGCTATCGGCTTGTGGTAACAGTTAAAATATCGTTGTAGTATGTTGGATAACACATTTAATTATGCTTTTACATAATTTGCTTGTAAATGTGGTGTATGAGATGGGGAAAGACGGTGGACGTGCCAAGAGCACGACGTGCTTTGATTGTCATCGAAGAGTGAATCCGATGACGGTTCTGTGTTTCTGTTATTTACAGTACTTTATGTTTATGCAATAGTTAATTGTGTTTCTTACATATTCCTGTGTTGGCCTTTTTGGTAAACACAGGTGTTGCTGGAGTTGCTGAGGTGTCCTTTGTCCACTACTGGTTTAGGAGTTGTGTCTGTCTGGGAGACATAGATAGATCACACGTGATTAGATGCATACATCAATCCTAATGTATGTTAGTGGATTAGTGTAGCTGTTTTTCTTTATTTATTTAAAGCATGTTGTAATTTAATTTAATTTCAGTTGTTATTTATTTCCACTACAGTAGTTTATTCCTGTTTAATAAACTGTTAGTGTAGATTTCTTTTCTATTTTAGAAATCTGACTGTTGAGCACGATTGGATTAGGTGCGTTAGATTAGATCACACTTGACTTTAGTGATTACTGTTGTTGATTATGCTCGAATACTGTGAGCCCGCCTATTTACATCCCTCTTAGGTAGAATATTCGGGGCAGGGTGCGACAGATTGGTATCAGAGCTAGAGTTATATCTAGTCTCTTGACGTGGGTGGGTGTTGTGGAATCAGGTAGTGGACATGTGTGTGGTGTGTAGGTCAAGTTAGGGATTGTATGTTGTGATTTTCCCTAGTTGTTGTGATATTGTGCTATTTTCCACGTGGCCTACAAAATTTCTGGCAGGAACTTTATGATGACAAGAGAAGTTGAATATATTAATATGTGATTCTTCAAAGTGTAGTGAAGCTGGGATTAGTATTTTCTGGACAGATGGTTCTGAAATGGGCATCTGGTTCAGAGATGGGTTTATAATCAGTGATTACAGGTGGCAATTGGGAATAATCTTTATCCGTCTTGAAGGCAGAGAGAGAATAGAGTTCAGAATTTGGGACAACAGTTGGCTACAACAACAAGAAGTGGAAATTAGGTGATATGAATGTCATCAGTGGAATGGTAGCAGAGATGTACTTCAGGGTAATTATATCTATGCAATGAAGATTCTAGAGCTGGGGCAAAAGAGAGACGGGAATTCATATTGGTGATGATCAATTGAAAGGTAATAGATAGAAACCAGAGTTAGTGATGAAATAAAGATGATCAGTCTGTGTTCGAGAAGGTGGGACATCTTCAGTTATTGTATCAGGTATCTATGAACCTCAGAGTATGGTTAATTCTGATAATATTCTTGATATGGAATTCTTGTATGAGTCTGGGATGATACACATGTATTTGTATCTTTATTATATATTATTATCTGGGGAGGATACAAGTATAATTGGGGATATGTTCTAGCTAATTCAACGCTAGTGAAAAGTGGTCATAAACTAGAAGCTATTGATTTGAGATCTGAGATTAGAGTTTGGGGTGATAATTGGAAATAATTTTGAGCGTGGGATTCTTATCTATATAAATACTTAATCTATTGAAGAACTTGGGTAGTATCTGTATATCGGTTTGCAAATTGTGAAAGATGAACAGTCCTTTGGGAAATTCTTAAAAAGTGAAAATGGGATTGATTGAAGATGTGTTCTGAATTCTATGGTAACTGATATGGGGATAGAATGAATTGTTTTGAAGATATATTCAGAGGATCTTTATTGTTTATATTGTTTATCTCTTTTATAATTTAAGAATAAGCAATATTGTGGGAGCAGACTGTTGTAAAAAGAATGTTGGGATTCTGAAGTAGAGTTGGCATTTATTCTTATTCTGATTGTATCCGAGTATTCTGAGAAGTTCGTTGAGAATTATTTATATTCTGGCTGAATCTGGGAGATCGGATGGTTCTGTATTTGCAACGTTATATCAGTATAAGATTTTAAGTTTGCTTCTGAGCAATGTGATAGAGTGATTGTGGGTATCGGAGCAGGGGAAACCATATGGTTTGGATGATTGAATTTCTAAACTTGAGATCGTCGGTACTATTTATATTCTGAAGATATAGTGTCCTCAGTTATATGGAAGAATATTGGGTTATCCATCTGAATCATTAGAGTCTGAAAGATCTGTTAATGCTGAGATATCTATTAGAATGGGGATATTCTAATCAGAAGTAATGAGATGTGATATGGCTTATCACTGAGTATGGATATGGTATTCTATATTATTCTGGGAAGACTGTTGGACAACCTATCTTTATATTCTGAGTTCGAGCAGGCAGATTTTCTAAATTTCCAAAGAGGATTTCTTAGCTATGAAAGACAGATTTCTATTATTATCGTAATGGGATTCTGGAATTCTGTATTGGCACGAATCTGTGGCATATTATTATATCGATCTTATTGAATGAAAGCAGCAATTCGAGGGATTTCATATTCTGGTAGAGATGATATGGGAATTCAGAGTTGGGAAGAAGGCATACTTATATACTGTATTCTGGTGTTCAGATATTCTATATGCAATTTGAGTATTTTGGGTATTCTGGATTATAATTCAGTGAGATGGTTACAACAGAGAGTGCATATTTTGGGGTATTATTTGAAATTCAGAAATGGTATATCAATGGTTGTCAGAATTTAGGATTTCTGTTATTTTATTGACAGAATTCTGTATTATGTGGGGTGGATGAAGACAGAGATTATTTATTCTCTAGTATATTATTATATCAGTTTGGAGTTATGGATGTGATATGTTTTCTAATGTGGTATTGTACGTCGGGGTTGTCGAATAATTATCTACTAAAAAGATATTTGTAGAAGTCTGATTTTGAAATTCAACGTTAATACAGTGGACAGTAACAAGTGTTTGGGAACTCTGGGATTGAATGGAAAGGGTACAATGAAATGGCATAGTATTTGTACATATAAGTTGGGAAATGAAGTTTAGTATCTATTATGTGGAATCGTGTTCTGATTGAGTATCAGTTCGGGAAAGGGATTGTTATACGATACAAGGAAATCAAGATTTGATTAAGATGTCAATTTGGGCATAGATGATCGGCTTTAGAAAAGCAAAAACAGTTCAAAGGAACAGTAGGACATGTGAAAAATGTGGTCGTGAAGAGGATGGTGTGACAAAGTGGGATCCGGTAGCTGGGAGGTTCTGCGGGTCCAGGTATTTTAAATTTCGGAGACGAAATTTTCTAAATGGGGGAGAATTGTAAGACCCAACTTAGAAAAATACATTATTTAAGTTGTTAAATGCAAATTTAATCATTTGATCATGATTTAAATTTGAGTTGATTGTGTTAAATAATTGTTAGAAATATAATGAGTAATGATCAGTTGAGGGAAATTAATAACTTAGAAAATTTCGAGAATTATTTCTAACCTGTGCCTATGCTGTAGGCGTAACCGGTAGCCCGAAAATAGGCATAACCGGTTGCGCATAGGAGGATCAGATAGAATTGGGTTTTGTCGATTTGGCTGTTCGGTGGGTTTTGTCTTGTTAGGCAATTAAAATCGAATTGGTGAACTTGTTTGTTATGTTTGTATACACTTAGAAAGCATCTTAAGAGAAAATTGAGAGAGAAGAACCGAGAGGAAGAGAGAGGGAGGAAGAAGAGAATTCATTTTGAAGGGTTTCGATTTTTGAAGGAAAGTGGTAAGTAGATCAGGTTAATTTCATTATTGACCAAGTTCTGATCTTATTTTTTTAGTTTTGATAAGCAAGTTCTTCTCGGATTTGTAACCATGGCTAGGGTTCCTCGCGAATTCAATTTTGTATGGATTCGGTAAAGTGGGTTCGTGAATTGATAGGGTTTTGAGTTTAATTGAAAGGATAATCTGTGGTTAATATCCTTTAGATGGTGGATTTTTGCATATACAGAAGTTAATTAGTTATGTAGAACTCTTGATGTGATTTTGGAGCACACAACGAAGATGTACAGTACTTTGTTAATATTCATACTGCAGGATGCGTAACCGGTTACGCATTTTTGCACGTAACCGGTAGCGCAATGTTATAACGTAGTGAACCGGTAGCGCACAGTTGCAATTAGGCAACCGGTTGCGCATCCAGGAGGTGTAACCGGTTATGGTACCCCCAGTCAGAATTCTTAAGTTGTGTTTTTGGGTTCAAATTCAATAAATAATGTTATAAATCAATGTTATTAAATGAGAAAAATAACATAGAAATGTGTATGGATTAAAATGGGATATTTAATGCATTTTAGCTATTTATTTATGCATTTCCATTTATTGTTCAAGTTTTATTATATCAATATTGATGATTTTTAGCTTGAACAGGTGAAAGACTAGTTGGTATTTAGCCCACTAGAGTTGGTTGTGGAGCTATCGGCTTGTGGTAACAGTTAAAATATCGCTGTGAGTATGTTGGATAACACATTTAATTATGCTTTTACATAATTTTCTTGTAATGTGGTGTGTGAGATGGGGAAAGATGGCGGACGCGCCAAGAGCATGACGTGCTTTTATTGTCATCAAAGGGTGAATCCGATGAAGGTTCTGTGTTTCTATTGTTTACAGTACTTTATGTTTATATAATAGTTAATTGTGTTTCTTACATATTCCTGTATTGGAGTTTTTGGTAAACACAGGTGTTGCTGGAGTTGCTGAGGTGTCCTTTGTCCACTACTGCTTCAGGAGTTGTGTCTGCCTAGGAGACATAGATAGATCACACGTGATTAGATGCATACATAAGTCCTAATGTACATTAGTGGATTAATGTAGCTGCTTTTCTTTATTTATTTAAAGCATATTATAATTTAATTTAATTCCAGTTGTTATTTATTTCTGTTATAGTAGTTTATTCTTGTTTAATAAACTTTTAGTGTAGATTTATTTTCTGTTTTAGAAATCTGACTGTTGAAAACGATTGGATTAGGTGCGTTAGATTAGATCACACTTGATTTTAGTGATTAGTGATGTTGATCATGCTCGAATGCCATGAGCCCTCCTCTTTACATCCCTCTTAGGTAGAGTATTCGGGGTGGGGCACGACAATGTGTTTCATGTTTTTATATTGAGAAAATATGAGCCGAATCCTTCATATATGATCAATTGGGATAGTGTGGAGTTGAAGGCCGATGTATCATATGAAGAGCAACATATTCGCATCCTTTATTCTAGGGAGCAAGTTTTCCAAGTCAAAACTATTCCCCTATTGAAGATTTTTTGGTCAAATCATGGCATCGAAGAAGCCACCTCGGAACGAGAAGATGAAATGAGGGCTAAATACCCCGATATGTTTTGATTTTGTTGTACTTCTCTTCTCTTGTAGCATATCATGTTGTAATCTTTCTTGTTGTTGTCTCCCTAATGCCTCTACCTTATGTAATTTCGAGGACGAAATTCTTTTAAGGGGTATAAGATGTAACGATTGAGAATTTATTAAAGCGATTCTTGACATATTAATTCCATTTCTTGGATTTTGGTTGATTAATAATACCAAATTTTTTATTTGGTTGATGAAATGGAGGAATATTGCAAGTCGTAGAGAATTCAATACTGAATCCAATGCAAATTGAATCGTGTCAATCAGAGTTCGGACGAAGAAATGTCATCCAAAATACTCGTAGCAATTTCTGTGGCAGAAGTGCCCGAAACCGGTTTCATACATGCCTGCAACCGGTTCTGCATGCCTTGTCCCACAACCGGTTCCCACCAGAACCACAACCAATTTCATGCACCGGTGACCACAACCGATTTCCCTCTCCCTGTAACTGGTTCCCGCAATGGTAATTGCAAGGAAGGGTTACGGCAGTGACATCCGTAATCGGATTCGAACCCCTCCGTAACCAGTTTTGGGTTGTCAGGATAGAATTTCTAGCACAGTTATTTAGGGTCATTTTAGTCATTTCAAGGGTGTTTTATTTACCCTAATATAGGGTAAGAACCTCATTTTCGGTCAAAACTCGTCGCTCTCTCACTCTCTCTTTTCCGTAACCCTCTCAAACTCTCTGCCTTCTCTCTAGAACTCTTGAAGATTGGTGGAGCATTTGGAGAAATTGCCTTCATTAAGCACGTAGAGGCTCCCGAGATCTATCCATTGATATTCAAAGTTCGTGGCATTCTCAAGACCCCCTCACCTAGGGTTGTAAGTATATCTACATACTAGGTAGAATTCTCTACTCCTTTTGTCTCCCTTGTTAGTATGCTTCCTTCTCCCTCTCTAGATTTCATAGTATGAGGACGTTTTTCATCGGTGATGTTTGCGGGTCGATTTAATCCTTGAATTAGTTGAGGGCTTATGCCCATATGGGTATTAATAGGCTCCCTATCACTACAATTTAAAGATCCCCTAGTTAATTTGTAAAACTCCTAATTTTTGTAAAACCCTAATTCTGGTCATGTGAGAATTTGAAATTGAATGGTCAAGTGTTGAAAGTAATTCTTGCAAATTGGTCCTATTACCCTATTAACACTTGAGTTTTGTAAATTGGAAATCAATTTCGAGAAAAAAATCATGTTTTGTTCAAAATTGTGATTAGAAGGTATGGATGACCTAATCCTTGGATTTTTTTAAAATGAAAATTTGAATCAATGATTTTTAACTAGACTAAAACATGATAGATGCATTGAGTTGGCTATATTATATATATGGGAATTTTATTCCCTAAGTGTTATCACTCACTACATTGCGCAATGGGGATTGACTGGAGCCCTCTGTAAGGTAGGTGAATTCTGAGGAACTTACGGTTAGTTTAGTTAACGAGCTTCTATCGTGGAACTAGCCGAAACCTAATTAATCTTAATTAAAAGTATTTATACGTGAATCCCTTGTTTCGTCAAGGTGAGAAGACATGGAAAAACTATTTTTTATGCATCCATTGTTTAGTCAAGGTTGAGACGAGAGCTTAAAATTATATCTTTCTCCTTGATTTCGTCAAGTTGAGCCATTTGAGAAAAAATCAATAAGTCATTGAAATTGATGTGGAAGGGATTTGGAAATAGTTTTAAAACTATGAAAATGGTCCTCATCGCATGCGTATTTATTTATATCTCGCACTCGCATCTTTTATTCCAATTTAGGAAACACTTGGGTGTAGATTATCTCTACTAGGCAATCACCTAACCCTCTATTTTTAGGTACCGACTCGGCTGCCTAGCTTTGGAGATCGGGAGATTGGGTGCCGTCCTTGGGTATCCTTTGTTTACTCGTTTCGTACTTCATTTTATTTCATGTACCTGGACTGTAACTTTTATTTGGACTTGTAAACTTTAACTTCTCCTTTGCTTTCTTGCATGCGATATCCCCCTTTCCCCCTTTTGTTTCCGCACTTTGGATTGGGTAGATGTTTGCTTTACTTGTCCTTGTAGTCATATTTTTATATTTCAAAAAAAAGTTTGAAATTCCAGGGCATGACAGTATGGATTATTAATATTGTCAATAAAGTGACTAGATCAAATAATTAATCTAATCTAGCAATTAAAGAACAAATTAAATAATGGCAATAAATCTAATAAATCAAATTATTCACAAGGAATAATTTATTAGACAATTCAAGTATAATTCATTACCATTATAATTTCACAACGATTTAATTCCATTTCAATTAATTCTAACTCAAATGAATTTCATTTGATTTCTAAAATTTAATATAACAATGGATACAATTAAATCAAAAGAATAATTCAACAATTATAAATATATTAAATATGAAATTCTAACTTATTTAATGAATTCAATAGATATACATGAAAATTCAATTTCAATTAATTGTTAAAAAGATTCATAATGATTAATTACATTATTAAAAATATCAAGGGCCAATAAAATGGACTTTGTTGCGACGCCTAGGTAATGGGAGGGGGCACAGATAGAAATAAAATCTGTTGTAAAAGTAACTCTGACAAACATCTCAAATTCTTCAAAACAACATTGAGTGTTTAAGAAGAATGATTTTTAAAGTAGCTTTGTCCCTACTATTCTTTCTTTGGAATTCTGATCGTTTCCGGTAAGTTTTACTTCCATAACATCTCGGTTGGAGGTGCAGACATCTCATGTGAAGATGTGAGCCCATACAAGTTCAGAGGTGACGAGGTATTCC
Source organism: Monotropa hypopitys (assembly GCA_002855965.1). Lineage (NCBI taxonomy): Eukaryota > Viridiplantae > Streptophyta > Magnoliopsida > Ericales > Ericaceae > Monotropa > Monotropa hypopitys. Next base: position 6,648 of record NMUG010002245.1, on the reverse strand, counting down.
AGAGTATTAAGACATAGGTCGAGGATGTTGAGTTGAGCTCCATTAGGTTCTACAAGAGATCGGTCAGACCGTGAGGCAGATGCTATTTTCTAAGATATTGTTCGTATAGTGCAGAGATGATGGTCGATAGGTCATGATCAGCCACAACAGAACTAGTTTGCAAGGACACACTCTTTCGAGTAGGATATCGCTGGTTGAGGTGTAGTGAAGCTCGAATAGTTAATGATACAAGTGCTTTCTACAGAGGTAGATCGAATATTGACAAATAATCACTGGTACCCTGACAGGGGGTGCGAGCACTCCATTTAGAGGTGTATACATTAAGTTTATGGTGTGCCAATGTCACATAAATAATACTAACTAGGCCACAGGAAAGAAGCAGGGCGTAGAGATATTCTGAGAAGATGAGTTCGTTATCCCAATTTGGGGAGTGCAAGAAAGCTCAACAAGGAATGAAGTGTGTCTACGTAGATTAATGTTAGACTCTTCCCAAGCGGTAGTGTGAGACCAACTAATGGATTGCGACTCTGTGGGTGAGCAGAAGATTGTTGAATTGTTTCTATAAAGCACAAGATTTAAGCCATCTAGATTGACAGGTTACATCAGGACAATGCTATTGATTTCCACATGGAGAGGACATAGGTGAAGGATGTTGCAAACTCCGAGAAACATACATGGGAAGAAGAGGGTAATTATTGAGAAGCTTCTCACATGGTGTGAAAGAGGCAATGTTTGACAACCATCATTTGACCTATCTAACCTAGTCAGGCCAAGTTAGGTTTCCTAACTTGGTTAGGCCATCTATCATTCTAATTCTCTCTTTGTGTTGTATACATACACATGTAAGTGTGTGTTGGAGACATGGGTGTGTCAAAATCTAGAGGTATATAGAGATGTGATGTGGAGAAAAGAGATTTTGTAAGGGTTTTATTTTGTAAATATAATCAGAGTTTTCTCTTAAAGTTCCTGATATTCCGGGCGTCGTCGCGAACCAACATAATGTACATCTCAAATTTATTTCTTTGTTTGCTAATTGTTTTAATTAGTTGTCCAATCATTAAAGTTTGATAATTTGGTTCAACAAATATATGTATAAGTTGAAAGAAGAGACAAGTTGATCAAATAATTTACTTAATTATACTTGTTTCTTTTTCTCTCCTCGAATTCTAATTTAGCCGAAATAGACGCACATATTCAGTCAGGGTAGCAACTCCTAGTATCATATTTATACTAATATATAAAGGGAGAGCATCAATTTGATATCTACTTTTTTGTCATTGTGTCATTTTCAAGACTTCCCAATTGCCCTTGAAAACAAAACTTTTTTACTATTTCATTAATTGCAACACTAAATAACTATAAGGGCAAAAGCGATAAAATATATATTTAACTATTCACTCTAAATAACTGTCCCACCAATTAAAATAAACAGTGAGATATTTCACTTGCACACACATCACGTGTGTATGACCTCTAGTGTAATATAATTAAGGTTTGTCTGTGCCTATGGCACGATGCAATATTAATTGAGCCTCGTACTATGGGACTCCACATAAATAATGTCACGCCCCGGATTTTCAAACCATATTTTTTTTAAAACAATTTAAATAGAAGCAGGGGGATCAACACTTGTAGTATCTATGCACTTCTTTCAATTTCTCATTACATTCATTATACAATATGATCAGAAAAGCGGAAGCTAGAACAAATGCCAAACGGCTACAACTGAAGTGTTGAACAGAAAGAAAAGTGAGGGTACATCCCACCCTCGGGAGTCAACAAAAGTACCAAGTAAAACCTGCTGCAACGATCCCTGAAACCCGGAAGCTGACGAAGCTCCAAGTTTAACAATCTCAACACGTCTCTGCAACAACCTGTGGGGGGACCACGAAGGTCTGAGCATACCACGGCTCAGTAGATAAACTCCTGACCACTACCAAATATGCACGGGTGGTGCATGCCTAAGAGGGGTCAGCACAAGTAGAAACTGTAAAGAACTGGAACAATAGTAGTGGCAACAACAGTAGTAAAGCTGAAGCGAGAAGCACAAGTAGTAAAGTAGTAAAGTGAGTGCGAACCGAACTGTAACGTCGACCGAGCTACGAGTGCACCTACTAATCTCCTCAAAGGTAAGGGAGGTGAAAGTGTCAAGCCCAAAGGCTAATCCAACTCAATCTCAAGTCATCACAACCAACTCTCTACTAAGGGCAGGAGGTCCACCGTTGACATACAAAAACCGTAAAGAGACCAAAGTATACGTAGTGTAAGCTTAGCACAAGACAACAGGGACAAAGACATATTGTCGACAAGTGTGTCTAACCCAAACCGTAACCTCAAATGAACACCAAAAGCACAACTTCCCAAGTCTGACTGAAACGACCTCAAATCTCGACTCAACCAACCTTAGTACCAAAATCCAACAAATCCAAGGATCTACTAAGGATCCCAACCCAATATTGCGCTAAGATATCTAATCAAGGTGTGTAAGCATAGTACAAGGGACAACAAGGAAGGGTATCCACAAAACCCATCGAAATATTCTTTTATTGTTCCGAGGATCACACATTATCAAGTGCCAAGGGAATTCCATTACAAGTCTATCCCAATATGATTTAGATCATCATTCTTACCTTTATTCCACTTTAAAGAGTAATCTGGAATTCCATTACAAGTATATTCCGTTTATGTGTTTTTCATCAATATAGATACATCCCGGGATCCATAAAGGTCAAGTACATCCCGTATTTATTCGAAGTTCGTTGATTTAATACAAAGCCCGGAATCCCTAAAAATCAAGTACATTCCGTATTTGCATATTTTATTCATCCTTTAGGATAAATCCCGGAATCCCTAAAGATCAAGTACATTCCGTATTTATCCAAGTATCGTTGTAACGTTGATAGGGCAGGATTGGTCTAGTAGCTCGTTAACACACTAGCCAAACCTAATACGTCTTCCCCAAAGGCCGTTGGGAGGGCTCACGTAGCCCACTTTGTGCACAAAGTCGTGGGTGGAGCGACCACCCCGGGAATCCCTAAAACTCAAGTACATTCCCGCGTAAGAACATAGCAATCCCCATATCATTGTTACAAATGTTATCCAGGGAATCCCTAAAAATCAAGTACATTCCCAGATCGTCATCACAAGTTTACTATACCGGAAATCCCTAAAGATCAAGTACATTCCCGCATAGAAACAATCCAATCACATCCGTGGTTATCAATTACATTCATGAATCGTCGTTATCATTTTCATTTCATAATTTACATGTGATAGATTCAAGGTTGAGTGTGAGTAGCCCTTGTGGGGCACATCCTCAATATTGAGAGTTCATTTGATATTTTGGACAGATTGCCGTCTTCCCGCCTTTCAACCTCAACCTTGACCACGTCAAGGAGGACTAACCACACTGTCCTCTTTTCCAAGTTGATCATCGAACTCAATGTCAATGCAAACATGCCCAAGTAGTATCAACGGGGGAGTTTATTCCTCTAACCTTGGCGACGCCAAGGGAGGTCCACACAATCAAGTGAAGTCGCCACAATTTCATTTTCGGTTTACCTCAAAGGGTCCACATTCGTAACTTTGTAACACTCAATCCATCGCGACACAACCCAAGTCTTACGGCTCATTCAACGAGGTCAAATCCTCCCAAAGACCCATTTATGATATGCTAAGTCATTTTATCGAACATGTGGCGTCTATGAATTTGTGGGTGACCAACTAACCATTCTATCACTAATCAACACTCCCAAAATTATTTATTCAACCATCGATACCTATCGACCCAAAATTACATAATTCTACCAAGGGAGTTCTATTTAACTACATAGAGAATATAAGGGGAACCATTACGAACTTAAGGCACAAACATGGAAACTAAATACACACACGTACACGCTTGATAATGATCAAGAACTTACCCACCGGAGTAGTCGCCGGAGTAGTCGCCGGAAAGTCGCCGGAAAGTGTTGCCGCAAACCAAATCCGCCACCGCGTAGATCGCCTCATCCTCTTCAATATTCCTCAATATCGCATCTCCATAGCTCCTCGTCGGAAAGTCGCTGGAGTTCCAAAAATCGACGGGTGAAGAAACCATGTAGGTTGCCGGAAAGCTCTCGTCAAGGGAAACGATGTTTCTCCTTGCCATTTCTTGATCCAAGCACCTTCATGAAGCTCCTAACTTCGAACTTTGGACGGATGGAGGAGATATTGAGCTTAGTGGGGAGCCCTTGAGGAGTAGAGCAATGTTCCTCCTTTGAGAATTTCCATTAGAGCCATGGAAGGTGGAGATAGAGAGGAGAGAGAGAGAGAATCTCCATTAATGGAGGAAGAGAGAGGGGAGAGAGCTCTAGGGTTCAAAATGAAGGAGATGAAGTATTCTGAACATTTTAGGGGTTAAAAACCGAGTTTGGGTGAGATTACCAAAGTGCCCCTCATTAAAAACAAGCCAAAACGCGCAATTCTGCGAACCATCGTCCGGACGAAAGTCACGGTCGTCCGGACGAAACCCCATGTTCCGGACAAAGACCACCATGGTCCGGACGAAACCTCCTGAAGCAAAATATCATTTTTTGGGACCCGTCGTCCGGACGAAGCCCAAGCATGGTCCGGACGAAGCCTGCAGAAAAGTTTCGAAGCACGACGAAAAGACTCCGAACCTTGCCAACTCGTCCAAGGACACCTCCCGAACATCCTAGGCACTGAAATGATATTCCAAGGCCATCCCTTCGCCTTTCTCGAAGTCACTAATGCGTCGAACGATCAACAGACGACGAACAAACAAAGAACGATCAAGATTCAATGATCCAGACAAGAATGAAATTCATGTTGGGGCGGATCAACCTACAATGGACTCCTTCTCATGGTCCATCCAACCTTTCCGAGATCTAAGATATTCCAAAGTTCGACAAATTATATTTTATTTCCACAAAAAATCGAATTTTAAAAGGAATGGAAATTCAGGTCGTGACATCTCAACCTCCTTAAAAGAATTTCGTCCCCGAAATTTCCTAAGGATAGAAGTGCATCGAAACACCGAAGAACAAAATTCATGTCCAAACCATAAACCACGCGACAAGATCAAAGGGATACTTCCCGATACAAGGGACACCGATATGGTCGTTAATTTGACAACGATGCAATAATGACGGGAGTCATACTTTAAAAAGGAATTGACCAACGATTTGCAACGCACCCATAAGGGGAACAACAATTCCCAACGGACTAATCAACCATCAATCAAGCAATCGAAAGTTTTCCAAGGAAACTACCAACCAGACGGCAACACGGAGAGTAATTCTCTTCATAGAGACAAACACTAAAAGAACGTAGTTCCAACGATACGAGAGTCAACCAGCGTGCAAGACTCTTGTAAAGACGATCACCAAGCAATGAGACAGCAAGCCACGAGTTCTCCTTGAGAACGGACGATCAACTATGGGCATACGCCAGATCCAGAATCCAATTGTGTGCCGCACAAAGGACAAGGGGCAACTCCAAGTTGACACAAAAATCAAGATCACCAACGATACAACAAGCGAGAGTTGCTCCAAACGAGCTCAGAAATAAAAGGCCATTGGCCGAAAGCAACGACGAGTGCAAGGAGCAAGAACAAGCGGGGATACAATCGACGGTATTTATTGTTTTGTTGTTTCACCATTTTCATACATGTGTTTTTAGACAATTTTTGCACCGCTAATTCCCACAGACACCCCCACACATATATATATATATAAAGATTTTAGATGGACATATATGTCCCCACACACACACCCAATGTGACATCAAGTGACACAAGGGTTTGAATGAGAGATGTGCCAGCCGGACACGTACTCCACTCCACCTCTTTGGGTCATCCATAGTCGCACGATCAAAGGAATAACACACGCAGTCGATTCTACACAGAGGGTGCAAGAATAGACGACTCAACCACTCGCTCCCAATCTACAATGGTCTACCCACGTCACAGGTTCCAAAACGATTTGCGAGATCTGTGGTGACCGGACCCATGCCAGAGGGAGAAAAAGGACCACATAAACTAAACAACAAAAAGTCGCCTTGTCCGGCCCAACCGAACCGAAGGGCCTTCGCTGCGACCGACCCTTGGTTCCCGGATTGCGCCCTTCGGCAGCCCTTGGCGCCGCCCCCGACTCTTCACCGAACAGACCGGACTATCCGGAGGGCTTCCCTCCTGTCTCTGTCGTGGGGCATTCACCATAGTGCCCCGTCCGTACGATTTAACCCGATCCACCAACCGTCCAGGCCCACCATGAAGCCCGTGACGTGCGGCCCATTCACTATTCGTGAGCCCCAAGCCAACATTTTCCTATAAATACCCCCTTTGGGTACTGTTCATGGGGACGGATCCAATCTTTGATCCCCGACCGCTTACCGTCCGGCCTCCTCCGTTTTGTGCTTTGACCTCTTCTCCAAACGATTCTAACTTAAGCATCGGAGGCCCCGTTGGTTAAAACCCCACCGGCGGGCACTCACCCTTGTGTCGCAGGAGCCAAGCAGGACCTCACTTACTTGTTTGCAGGGACCACTCTTACCACCGGTCAAACCGACTCCCAGTGTCCGAAGGCCAAGCAGTCCGAGAGCAGCCTCCGGCAGAAACCGGTCCCCACATTTGGCGTTCACAGTGGG
>NMUG010002244.1:0-16314 GCA_002855965.1 Monotropa hypopitys | reverse complement strand
TCCCCTCAAACATAACCTAAAATGAAGAAAAAACATCATAAAAACGTAATACACTTGAGTATATATACTCCCCACCTAAAATTATTACAACAATGCCATTAATGAGCCATTTTTTTGGATTTATACAGCTTGTACCGGTCTAGACCGGTACAAGCCGAATGAACTCAAATTCTGAGCAAAATTTCCCGAGAGTTGTCAAAAATTCGTATTCTTGTACCGGTCCACGACGGTACAGTGGACCGGTACAAGCTAAAGCTTTTCACCAGATTTTGTATTTTTTCGATAGCTTTCCAACGCCATATTATAAAGCTCAATCGGAGCTATACATCAAGAGATATGCCCGTTTTACTAACGGGGGGTACGACCATGGCATTGTTCAGCTGTTTTCTTCTTGATCTTCCGGAAATTTGAGACTATCTTCCGGAAATTAGCACTTTGGTTCTCTTTGATGCTCTTGACTTCAAATCATGGCTTGGGTGGATATCGGGGACTTCCGGACTCGTCCGGGGAGTGCTAAATAGCCTGTACAAACAACAAAAACTAGAAAAATGAGATTAAACGTATATGTACAAAAACGAACTAAATAATAACAAACTAATAATGAAAACTAACTAAAAGGAGATAGATTGGCACACTAAAACTACAAAATTAGATGCCAATCAACCTAGTTCCCAGGAAGGTGGTCGGTAACAAGAACAAGATCTCTGATGGCAAGCTTGGACCCAATTGGGAAAGGCCGTATAAAATTACTGCACAAATCGAAACCGGGGCTTATCAAATTGAAGAACTTGACAGTGTTCCCATTCCGAGGCCATGGAATGCAACAAATCTATGAAGATATTATCACTAAGAGTGATATATTGTTTTATAGAATTGCCGAAGCGATGAAGACAGTTGCCTTTTATCTTTAAATTGTGCATCTCTTTGTTCAGTGGAATTTCCGAAGCAATGTATAAAGTTGTTTTATATTTAAATTGTGCACCCTATTATTCGGTGCAATTGTCAAAGCAATAAGTAAAGTTTCCTTTTATCTGTAAAATTATGCCTTTTTGTTCGATGGAATTGCCGGAGAAAATTATATAGTTACCTCTTATCTTTAAAATGGTGTATCTCTATTTTCGGTGGCATTGCTGAAGAAGCAAATTATTAAAATCAACCTCAGTGGCATACCAAACTAAGGGAATGGTCCCTAGTGTTGGTACCCTCCCCTGAGTGGTGGAAGGGGCTAACTGGAAACTTAGGATTCCTTAAGACAACTACCGACATGATAGATAAAATTTCAAAGTCAAATTTTTGTTGCAAGAAAAGAAAATTACAATTCGGTAGAGTTGAAGCACAAAAAAGATCACGGCCACAAAGTCGGCACAAGGACAAACCGAACCAAAAGAAAAAAAATCCTAGTCTATTCGACCAAAGGATCAGTGACCGAAACATCATCTTTAGTAGTTGCCACCGAAGAAGCAGGCTCAGCCAGAGGAGGATGAAATGCCAGGCATGCCGGAAGAATGAGAGACGTGTAGTCTGGGATGTTATTCATGACATCCAGATCATCTTTATTACCAGCGCACCAAAGGGACAGAATCTAGCCTTTTTTAAAAGCAAGCTCTCAGATCCCATCAACTCGTGCCTCATAAATCCTTTTGGCCTCATCATAGCTGAGGTTGTAGTACTTTTCCTCGACAACGTCTTTGTTCTTGAAGTCCTCAAACTCAGTCAACAACCTCACATTGTCTACTAACATCTTTGCATTGTCTGTTTTGAGCCAGGACACCTCTTCAACTTTCTCGTTCAATGCCACACCGACCACTTATAGTTTCTCATTCATGTCGATGATGTGCTTGTGGACCTCCTCCATCTTATCCATTGCATATTTATGGGTTCTTCAGCACATGTTATAGACCCGAAGGCAACTGGATATCCTCTCCTCCAGACCAATGACATTGGACATAGCTTGGAAAAAAGAACACAGTCACAACGGCATCAATAGTCAGCAAATGGGAAAAAAAGATTACATACTTGCATATGGTGTTTCACTATACGAAGGAAGCACTCTTTCATCCCCTTCGACAGCTCCATCATATCTTTCGGGAGGGAGAAGGCCTAGGCCATGGCCATGGCCATTTCTATTTCTGTGATATCTGCCATGCTATCATGGGACATAGGCCAAAACCTGTTATAAAGGAGGTCAAGGTCCTAGTCCTGAGCAGGATCTTCCCCGACACCCTTCTTCTCCTTCGTCAGCTCCACCACCACCATATCTTCAACAGGGAGGTCCTGCACAGGGATGACCTCGATTTCCTCAGAAGTGCGGGGCTTTTTGCTTATCCTCATCTTGGTAGAAGGCTTTGAAGATGGAGGTTCAACCCTGGCTAGCACGATAGATGTTGGCTCGACCCATAGGTCCTTCAGTTTACGCATAAACTGAGACGTGTCTTCTTCAACTTCTTTGGCACCTGTTGAAGAGCCTTCTCCTGCTACCAAAACATCGAGTGTGTTTGTAGGAAGGAGTGTAGCCGAGCAAGAATGGGGGCAAGCATTCCTCAATATCAATACGAAGATCCTACTGGATTCGGTCATGCTCAGCATGCTGCTTTAATGATGAAACTTTGTAAGAAGCTGCAAGATTCAAAACATTCTATCAATAAAAACAGTAAAGAAGATATACTGATAGTGATGGATCAGTCGGCTTACCCAGTTTGTTGGGCTCCCGAGGGACTAGATGGTGACTCAGAGTCGGCTTGAAATTTCCAGAGACCATAATGTAGTTGTTGGCATATTTGTTAGAGTTTGGTAGCCTAAAGATGACTCGTTCTCTGGAAGGACGTCAGCCAAAGTAAAATTTCTATGACTTTTTATTGAAGCTGACAGTGTATGTGCCAAAGAGGTCCTCAAATATCAGAAGGTCCCTTAGGGTCTCATTCAGTTTGAAAACCCCCATGATAATCATGAAGACATTGACTGTTACATGCGACGACGTGAGACTGAGCTGGTTGAAAAAATGGCATATGATGGGGTGAAGAGGAAACCGAACTCCTCCTCGAGAACGACAAGGATTGGGATATGAATATACTCCGACCCTGGCACCAATTCACCCAACGATGCCAGATAAATCTGCAGATCATCTGGGATGGCATACTCCTCCTTGAACTACCTCACTGATGGGCCATAGAAGATAAGAAGACGGTACTTGTCAAGACCCATCCCGGAATACGACTTATAATGTAACGGTTGGGAATTTATTTAATCAAATTTAGAACTCTTAATCTCATTCTATAGATTTTGATTGATTTTAATCACAAAATCTTCTCTTGATTGTGGATGTGGTTGATCATAGAATATCGTATAGAATTCAATTGTGAACCCAATGCAACTTGAATTGTTCAAATCGGAGTCCTGACGAAGAATCTAGGCCCGAAAGAAGACCCCACGACCGATCTCTCCTTGAAAATCCCAATTTTCGGAAGAAGGCCTGGACTACCAAAAGAAGGGGGAGGTCAGGCCCTATTCTCGATAGAATAGGGCTGGGGTTGTGGGAGAGGGATTACGGGAGAAGGGGATCCAAATTCCCAGGAGAAGAGGGGGAGGAGCAGAGCTCCCCATTACCGGGAATTGGGGGAGGTTTGCGAGAGTACATTACGGGAGTGCAAGGAAGGAGGCCTTCTTTTACCGGGAGAGGAAGGTGGAGCAGCAGCCCGCATTACCGGGAATGCGAGCCCCAATTCCCAATAATGTAGGGTTTAAATTGTCGGTATGTGTGGGTTTTAATGAGGGATATTCTCGTCCTTTGGCCACATTACAAATACATCTCTTGGATGGAAAATCCTCATTCTTTCTGCAGAACTCTCTCTCTTCCGTCTATCCTCAAAACCTCTCAAACTCTCTCACTTCTCTCTAAGTTCTTGAAGAATCAGCGAAGCTTTTGAAGTTTTCTTTTTCATTAAGTGCGTAGAGGCTTCCAAGGGCTATCCATTGACGTGCATAGTTCGTGGCACTCTCAAGAACTCCTCACCTAGGGTTTCTAAGTGTTTGCTCATTCAAGATAGAGTTCTCTACTCCTTGTGTATCCTTAGTTGGTATTCTTTCTTCCCCCTCACTAGGTTTCAATAGATTGAGGATCTTTTTCACAGTTGGTGTTTTAGGGTCGTTTGACTCAAGAATTAGTTGAGGGTTTGTGCTTATGTGGGTCTTAATAAACTCCTCATCTCTCCAATTTCAAGATCCCATAGTTCATTTACAAAACCCCCAATTTTCGTAAAACCCTATTTTTGGGTCATGTGAGAATCATGAAATTGAAGGGTTAAATATCAGAATTGATTGTTTAAAAATGGTCCTATGACCTTTTTGACTTTTAATTTGAGACATTAGAAATCAAAACAAAATCATATTTTGGTCAATTATGGTGATTGGGAGGTATAGATGCCCCAATCCTTGATTCCTAAAAGAAAGTTATAAATCAATGTTTTAATTGTCTAAGATATGATAGAGACGTTGGGTTGTCTATACTTATTAGACGAGAATTTCATTCCCTGAGTGTCTCAACACTCACTACATTGCGCAATGTGGGTCTACTGGAGCCCTTCCTAAGGTTGGGGAATTCTGAGGAACTATGGGTAGTTTAGTTGACGAGCTTCTACCATAGAACAAAAGGCGAAATCTAACTAATCTTCAATAATAATAATTGAATGTGACTATCTTGTTTCGCCAACATGAGAAGACGCGGAAAACTATTTTATGCCTCCCTTGATTTCATCAAGGTTGAGATGAAAATAAAAAATATATTTTTTCCTTGATTTCGTTAAGTTGAGCAGTTTGGAAGAAAAATCAATAAGTTATGGAAATTGATTTGAAATGGAACTTTGAATATGTATCATTCTCCTTGATTTTGTCAAGTTGATCACTTCGAAGGAAGGGTTAATAAATCATTGTAAGTGATTTTGGAAAGAAATTGGATATGGTTTTGAAACTATAAAAATGGTCATTGCATGCATACTTGTTTATTATCTCGCACTCACATCTTTTGTCCCGATTTGGAAAACATTTGGGTGCAGACTATCTCTACTAGGCAATCGCCTAACCATCTATTTTTAGATACCAACTCGGCTGCTTAGCTTTGGAGCTCGGAGGACTTGGGTGCCATCTTTGGTATCTACTACTTCTATTTGTTTGGTACTTCTTTTACTTCATATACCCGGATTGTATTATTCATTTGGACTTGTAAATTTTAAACTGTTCATTTGCTTGCTTGTATGTGATCTTTCCTTTCCCCATTTATTTCTGCACTTGGTTTGGGTAGATGTTTACTTTACTTGTCCTTGTTGTCATAGCTTTTAATGTTTAAAAAATATGGTTTGAAATTCCGAGGCGTGACAACTTGGTATAAGAGCTTTCGTTCGAAAACTTAGGCCTTTAGGGAGACATTTGATCTCAATGGGTGTATTGTTTTTGAAAACTGCATTCATATGATATGTTTGGAGTGTGTATGTATTACACGAGGACCCATTATTTTTATAAGAATTAACTAAGTGGGATCATTCTTCAAAATCTAAGTGGTGTGTCTTAAAGTGATGTTGATCCTCTAGTGGACGCTTTATTCTTGTCTTATTGTTCCTGTGAGTCTAACTCTAGTAGATGATGTCTAGTGTATCCTTACCTCATCCTTGAGAAGTATATCCTTTGGTCATGTGCCTGTGGTGGTGTTAGATCTATACTTGCCTCATGTTGAGATGTGGACTCGTGATTTCAAGGTCTTCTATTGGTCTTTGCCTTCAATTGATCCTTGCCTTGATTCCAAGAAGTGGATCTTTGCCTGTGACTGTTTGGTCAAATGCTCCATAGTACTTATCTTTTAATCTAGATGTAGACCCATGGCTTCGATACCATAAGCGATCTTGGAGTCCTTGTCATAAGTCGTGATTTCCATTCTATCATTGTTGTTCGTTTCTTGCCTTGTCCTCAAGAGGTAAATCCTTGTTTGTGATTGCGTGATTAACCTGCTTAGTTCTTGCCCTCCTTACTGAGGATGTGAATCCATTGTGATGTCCTGTTACTGACTCCTAATTCTTGCCTTGTAAGTACAAGAAGTAAATCCTAGGTGATCCTTTGGTTTGTCCTTGTGGTGGAAACCAATATGTTCCCCCCTTCCAATGTCGGATTCCTAACTGTTTCCCGTTCGGTAAAGCGAGAGTTGATCTTATTTTGCATTTGAGGCTTGGTTCCTGCCCCATCATCCCAGGATGTGAATCACTCAATATTTTTATTTGTTCTTAGATACCTTGGTCGATGATCGTATCCCCAACAGTATGTCTCTCTTTTCGTGGTGATGCTAAAGTTGGGTTAATCCTTGTAGGAATATTTGAAATTGGTGATCGATTCTAAGGTGAATTGCATTGTTGTGGCCAAGTGCGAGTCTTATTCTCTAGCATGAGAGGTGATTTGTGTGGTTAGGCCAAGTGGTGTCCAGAACCTATTCTTAAGGGGTACCATGGTTAGGAGACTTTAAGGATGGTCTTGTACTTTATTGGTCGACGTGATTGGGTTGTGATTTGGGATAGTGGTACTCTACCCATCTCCACATGTTAGACTTGGATATTACCTCGTTACTTGAGTTTTCCCCTTGAGGAGTTAGTAAAGTTATATCAGGATGGCTCGAAAATTGGTTGAGAAACATGTTTTGAGCTTCAGTTGAGTCATGTAAGTTTGAGAAGGATTGCAATTGTAGCTTGAAATCATCGTGGGAGAAGTAGGTGAAGGTATAAATTATTGGGAGGTGAGCTATGAGGTGCCCTCTGCATGTTGAGTCTAATTGGATATTTTTTTGCCCTATGCTTGCGTCTGGCAGACCTTGATGCTTCTAGTCTATGATGGGTTGTTTCGTTGGATTATGTTGTCCCCTAATCATCTGGATCGGAAATTGGCCACTCCCTTTTCTTTTGGGATATTGTGCCTTTAGTCATCTTGGAAGCCTTTGGAATTCTTGTTATGTGAAGTTGGAGTGGATGTAACGTTCATGTGTGGGAAATGCTTAGGCAATATGGAGGGTGCTTGAAAGAAGTTGAATACCTTCATTGAGCTGAGGAAGGTCATGTAGGGTCTGGTTGAAAATGTGTGTGTGCCCAGATAAGATTCGTATGGAATATGCCAGTGTTGAGGATGATTGTGAAAGGAATTGTGTTGATTTCTAGGGTGCACGAGAGTAATCTTGAGGTTGGAAGTATGATTTCGGATTTGAGGAGTGCAAAGTTTATATCGCTTAGAAATGGCCGAAGTACATTCCATCTTCGCCGAGAGTTACTTGACTTGATTTTATTGAGGATCAAGAGCCCCTTGTTGTCTTTGATTCATGAGAGACCAGTGCACTTTATGAATATCTCATCTGGTGCCGGTGGGAGAAGCTCTGGGTGTAGAGAGTATTGTTCGACTATCCTCATTAAAAAATTTGCATTCTCATCTATGATTGGTATTACTCCTTGCCTTTAAATCCTTAAAAGAAGGAGAAGTTGTTGCATTCAGTTTTAACCATAGAAATGTTATTTCCTTAGTCAACGAGATGTACTTCTTGAGTTATCCCATACCAAGTCTTGTGTTAGGTTATTGACACTTGTGGTTGAATCCTAGTATGATTGTTATTAGGTAGTCCTTTCTATCGAATCCTCATGTCAGAGTTGAGACTCGTTTGTCAGTTAGGTGTTGCTCTATTCATTGGTGTCGCTCATCCATCTCATTGTTAGTCTATCTTACCTCTAATGCTTCTGATTATAAGTATAGCCCTTGGAGAAGCAAGGTTTGGTTGCCTTTGCCTGTTCGCCCTCATGTCTCTTGATTGTATTTCGAGATTCCCAGGTGTCCGTAGTGACTGTGAAAAAGAGAATGGAGTTGTTGTGTGTGCCATCATCTGGTGTCTGTTCACTGAGAGCTTGTAATGGGTTGGTTTGAGCTTGGTTTGCGATTGTGGCTTGTGGGCACATTAGTAAGACATGATTTTATATACTGTGCAGTTTTATCGAGAGTTACGATTAGAGAAGGTCTTCCTTTGGTCATCTGCACCGACATGTATACCTACTTGACTGTGTGTGTGCGTTGTGCGTATCAAGTGATGTATGGATGACTGGGATGGGTTGATTTGAGAAGGCAACTGGCCAGCACATCTTAAACCAAACTTATATGAGTCATCCTGTTACCGCACTAGGTTTGTGTACGGGGTGGTTGTGAGCGTGAGAATTGATACGTTGGGTTAGAGTTTTGTCTATATTGGGTGTGAATGCGGTCAATAGATTGGGGTGTATATCCATCTAGACATATATTAGCCCTAAGTATGTGACATTATGGTCCAAATTGTCGGGTGGTATTCCCTGGTATTGGTTTTCCTAAAGCTATTCTTGTTTCCTCTTTCATGTGTTCACTCATTGATGTATCCATGCCGTATCGGCATATCGGTGTATCGGCATATCAGCGTATCGGCGTGTCGGAGTATCTGTGTCCAAATCCTTTCATTGGTTTTTCTCTTGATCATGGACACCGTTTGTAGTATTGTAAAATGACTTGGTCACTGATATTGATAGTGCTCTGTTTATTCCATCTCTTGTCATGGTTGAGTTTCGTTGGTGATATCCCGTGGAGGAATGCCTTGCCTTATTGTTTGGATGGTTCGTGGGTTGTCTTGATTCTCGAATGATTTGAGGTATCGTGAACTGTTAACCTCTTTTCTACCCTAGAGAATTTTAGGGATGAAATTATTTTACAGATGTTGAGTTGTCACGACCTGAATTTTTAAAATACCTTAAATTCAATTAATTAGTTTTAAAATCCATCTTTGTAAGTTTCAAATCGATTCTATGCCTCCACATCTTGAGTTTCCATCTCTAATTGAGTCAAATTATGTTTTGTGACGAGTTCATTCGATTCCCGAGAGTTTTGGATTAATTAGGGGTGCCTTGGGTTGGCCCGGGAAGAAGTTAGGCTTAAGAATCAAGTCTGGTGTCAAGACCCATCCCAGAATGCGACTTATAAAGGTCGTCCGGCGATGGAAATCCTGACTTAAAAACATTCTTCAAACTATAACCAAGGTCCAAATTGAACCACAAATGCAATAACAACTTAGCAGCGGAAGGAAAGTTATGAAGATCTCAAACCACAAGTACTATCTCTAAGGAAAGTCAAGTGCCAAGGCCAAACACAACCACCAAAGGAGAATCGAAAGTACATAATAAATCTTTTACATCAAGCCTCTCGGGCTACCTCACAATAACTACCCAATACTAGTAACGATAAGAAAGACAAATAAAAAGGGAGTGAACCCCTAGCTGCCAAAATACCTGACACAACACCTGGTTGGAAATGAACTGCTAAGCATCCTCACTTGGATATTTTTTTTTCAAAACAAAGAAAGAAAGACATATCCAGGAATATGTTAGATACAATTCAATGTATGCAATCCGTAAGTAAAGCATGTGATGTAACAAGTAAGCACGTAAGAGGTGAAGTATAATCAATGTGGCATGTAACTCGTATTCATTTCATTTCTCATTATAACAACATAATAACTTGTTCATATTAAGTTCTTATCCATTTTTAACTTCATTAGTTCAATGGTTAGACCAATCAACGTGTACGGTCAACTCCAGTTGGGTCCCTGGCCTTAGCCCTATCTAGCAATGCATTGCAACTTGGGCGAATCAATCAAGCCCTTATCAACATATACTTGGCCTCACAGCTTATAATCAAGCACGCCAGGGTATTTCACTTTAAGTTACTTAATAACTTCTCGTATGTTTTTTCACATAACAAGTCCCACAATTTATGTGTTAAGTTCATACTTCATAATTAAATGCTCAATTACATGGTATAGCACGAGTAACCTCAAGTATCCACATAAGGAAAGAAGACATGGAAGTTGTACTAAAGAGTTATCCAATCATGCAAAAGACATGCATCTTTAAGTAGAAACAAGTAAGGAACATATAGGCCAATCAAGCACACAATTACGTAATCATATAAGGAAACATGCATTGAAAAGATCTAACATACTCACCAAGTGTATGCGAGAAGTCCGAATAGGCTACGGTTGTTGCTCCAATAACCCGGGCACCTCTCTTGTACCAACGTATCTTAAATTAAAACAATTATAACTTTACAACTAGACTAAGTAGACAAGGTATGTTTTCTAGATCATTCTTTCCTAATAGAGGCCTTAGAAACCTTTAACAACTTTAGGAGGAGTCAATTAGGGCATACCCCATCAAACTTCATCTCTATTTTACATTCCTCAATATTTCCCAAACATCCCAACAGAAGCCATCTGTACCGGTACGGGTACCCGCGTACCGGTACAGCTGAACAGAAGGTTCTCACTGTATACCTGTACAAACTCAAAATTTATTGAGCAGGAGGTTTCTATACCGAAGAATCTGTACCAGTATGGCTTAAGGATTTCTGGCGACTGGTTTGCCCAGAATCACCCAAAATCGCCCAAATTCTTCAAAAATCCGATTATTGGTTGTTCTAATGTAAGAACTATAATTAACCAAGTGATTCCTCAGTCACTAAGGTCAACATACTCTAACAAGGAGTACTACAATAATCAAATAAGACCCCAAATCGAAATCCCCAAATGCAAATCTAGGAATTTCTTCCCAAAAACGGGATTGACCCAAATCCCATAATCTAGCCCTAACGATTGATAAAATCAAGAAATAAAATTGGTAAAGATGTTCTTACTTGAGTTGGGAACAATGTTGAAGAAGAGATTTCCCTTCAATTTCCACCCAAAATCACTCTCCAAGCAAGTCTCCCTCTCCCTCTCTAGCTCAGATTTTTCCTCAAGCACAATAGAGGCTAGGGCATCCCTTTACCTAAAATCTGGACATTTGGGCAAAAGACCCTCATGCCCTCATTCCTAACTCAATATTAAAAGTCGCCCTTAGCTCTAATTACCCCTACGACCCATGTATACATATCTCTTACATAAAGCCCCTAGATAGGCTTTAATGTCTTAATTAAACTCTTATTATTTCCCACTTCTATTTTCAATAATTATTATACTAAATCTTTTCAACGAAATCAGTGGAACGGGTGTGACAACTCACCCCCTCTTTAAAAAAATTCGCCCTTGAAATTGAAAGAAGAATACATGACACAAAAATTTGTGGATATTTGATTTTCATCGCCTTTTGCTTGGTCTCCAAATGTGGAAACAGTAAGAACACAATTGATTATAAAATCGATCAGTTCGAATGAGGCTCAAATTAGAGATTTAATCAACACACCCAAGCGTAAGTGAAATTGATTAAAAAGGATTATCAGTCAAGCATTATAGTTCTGGTAAATAACCAGGTCATTTCCTCAGGGACTTGAGAGATTTCAATTTTTCTTTCAAACAGTGCTTATGAGTGAATTGTAAGAGAAAGGAAATTAGGATGAATTGGATATCCAGATTTCTGGAATGAGATTTAGTTCAGCCAAACAAAAACAAATTGCAATTAAAAGGCAATTAAGGAAAATATGATCTAATTCTCAGATCATTGGTAATGCAACCACATACTCTCTCTCTCTAGCTTGTCTCATAATCATTCACCTAACATTAGAATGATTACGGAAGATAAACATGAATTCCAATTAAAATCATAAGATAGAATGAGGAATTGATCTGTGATGAACATTAATTTCCATTAAGGAATCAAGTTCAAATAAGCATACAATGTGCCAATCCGTAGACTGTCTACAACGTATTAAACCTAGAATTGATTCATCAATGGATTTCTAAAATACACAAAATCAACTCCACATTCATTATACACAGATTCCCAGAATTGAGAGAGAGATTGCAATTACATTACCTCAGATCATTGAATTAGATCCTGTGAGATTTAGCTACTCATGGATTCTAATTCTACTGAGGAACAATCAACATTCACCAAACCCATTCTCAAACTAAATTGAATTAAACAGTACTTAATTTCAAAGGAAATTCAACAACAATTGAAAATAGAATTCAACTGCAGAAAGAAATCAAGTATCTAATGCGAGAAGTGAAATGAAATTTCTAAGAGCAACAATCCAAACCAGGAAAAACTTAGAGAGAGAGAGAGAAGATAAAATTCCCTCAAACTACTTTCTATCTATCTACCTGAATTTGTTATACGCTATCCCTTTTTGAACCGAATCTCTTCCTTTTTATATACCTGCCCTAATTTTTCTCCTTCAAATTGCAAACAAAAATCCTTCAATTTTTACCTTTTAGATTTTCCTCCCGTGCGTAATGTCCAGACCACCAATTTCTGGAAATTTACATTATGAATTACTGGGAGTTCACTGCTTGGTCATCCAATCTTCTCTGTTCTTCTGAAACTGTACTCCTCTATTTCCAGAAATTGCTTCTCAACCTTTCTTCTTGCATTGCTCTCCCGGGAATTGGAATACGCATTCCCAGGAATTTCCTTCTCTACTGCTCCTGGAGTGTCTCATAATCCGTTTTCTCCCGGGAATCCATGTACTACTTTCCTGGGAATGCCATGCTCTGCTTGCATCCCTCTCTTAGCTTGAGATCTTTTTTCGGTACTTGACTCCTCCTTTTCTGGAAGTTGACATGGTTGCTCACTTGTACTCTTCTTCTCCCGCAAATTGGAGTAGTTCTTCCGGGACTTCAAGTAGCTACATCTTCTTCTTATTTCTCCAATTCCTGGTAACTTGGTATGGTTTTCCGGAAATTCCCTTTCCTTTCCCTTTAAGATTTCTTCCCTCCTTTCTTGAATGTCCTGCAATATAGACTAGCATGCCAAAATCTACACTAACAGATGTTAAGCTTGCATTTCATCATGACAATCCAATTTATCATTGAACATTCAACTCAAGCAATTTTACAAACTTAACATTGAATTTATGCAAAAGTTAGAGGAAATGATGGCTGTGATTTGCACATTTGAGTGCCAATCACCCCCCCAACTTAGGACTTGCTAGTCCCTAGCAAGTTTGTATATTAAATAACCAGGCATCATACCCAAACCATTCAGACAACACTCATGTAGAGAACATTCAACCAAAATCCATCCAGGTTAGCATATTGAAAGAAATTTTTCAACAGAACTCAAGGGAATGAACCTTAGAATAATCTAGGCATATTTTGAACCCCTCTCCATAAGTTTTGACCCAAATTTGTCTCAGTTGTTCACTCACAAACAATAATTCTCTCAATATTTTTCAGGTCAAGGAATCCATTCCCCAGAATTTTAAGACTAAACTCAGAATCAATCATACAAGAATGAGATGAGCAGAATGCAATCTAACAACCAGTGCCTTAAGAAGTAAATGTTTAGGGATCATTCAGAACTTTAGGCTTGTAATGTTAAAAAGGTAGAAAGCATTAATATGAAAATAATGTAATTCATCTTGGTTAACTACCCTATTTGTTTCCATACCTCACAGTTAGATATTTTCTTCAGAATCACACTCAGAACAAAAAGATAACTCCATTGATTAAAAATTCAAAACTCCCAGGGTTTTACAGAGACACAAAACTCAAAAACAAAGATGAAATTTTCCTAGAATCCCTCCATCATTCCCAAAAAATCTTGGTTAATTTTCGGTAGGCTTGGGCTTTGAGGATAGGTTGACAGGAGTGAAAATGTTTGCTGGGATTTCTTCTACATCAGGATCCTTGGCCTGTGGGAACATGGAAGTACTTGGGACAGCTTCACCCCTAGCCCACTTGATCATTTCCACTTGACTTAATAATAGGCTTTTCTCTCTTTTGGTGGATTGTTTCAATTCTTTTATCATCCATTTCCCCCAAGTTCTATTTTTTCCTGGGTGCCCTCAACAATTTTCAGCCTGCACATCTTGCAAGTATGCCACTCTTTTAACATTATCATTCTGACCTTCTCTGATTTCCTCGATTAGTAATCCCTGCTCTTTCTGTTTTTCTTCCAAGACCTTGATCCTATCAGCATTGTCTTTCACTATTTCCAGAATCAAGGTTGTTTTCTCTTTCTCTTCCCTCTGATCTTCCATCAATTTCTTCAACATTTCTTCTAGCTCACCCATCTCTTGGCTGCTTTGTATTGGTTGAGGGATTAGAGGTTGGGTCAATGGTGTTGGTTGAGCTTGAGGTTCAGGTATCATGGGAAATGGTAGAGGTAAAGGAGTGGGTGGGTTAGGATTTGATGATTCAGCAAGGGGAGATCTGTTGTCCCCTTCTTCGGTCTTTGGCCTTTGTGGGATCATTCTTCCAATGGTTTTTGCAGTTAAAGGGCCAAATGTAGGCTTATCCATCTATCTTTTGACCCAAGTTTCAATCAAGACTCCTCACAGAAGGTAGTGATCATATATGGGAATGAAAGACCACTTCTTAAACTGGCTTGGCCCTTAAACTCTTTGATGACAGTGAACATAATCTCAGGGATATCAATCTTTCTCCCCTTCATCAACTCATATATAAGCTGAACTTCTGGTAAGGTGGGTGACTTTTCTGACCCTTTAGGTCTAATGTTTGAGTGGATAACCTTATTCATCATATCCACCTCCTCCTTAAACATCCCTTGCTTAAATTTACCATCTCCCTTCTTAAAAATCTCCAAACCTCCTGCTGTACAGATTTTTTAGCCAATTCCTCTCCTTCCAAACTCTGATATCCTAGCTTTGGGTATTCTTCCTCACCAGCTTGCATCTTAGGACATTTGAGGAATTGGGCAATTCTCTGAGCTGTGACCACAACAATTGTAGAGAGGGACAGACTCGTGGCGCTTTGGTCGCCTGTCGTTATCGTCCGAGCGGTCTGCCGGCCGCTCTTGACCGTCGGCCACTCCTTTTCCTTTGCGCTCCCTGTCCTCCCTTGATTTGCACCGGCGACGCTGTTGTCCAGAGGAGCGTGAGGCTGAATCGGCGACATTGGTGGCCCGTGCGACCTGGTCGCGAAGCTTGGTAATCTCCGCGTCTCTCTCCTTCAGCATCCGGTCCACGGCCGCAGCATAGGCCGAACCGAGCTCCGGTGTAAGACCGGTCGGAGAAGAGAAGAGCCCCATAAAGACATGTTGCGGGTGGGGGAGAGCAGGATCGACGGGGAGAGCAGGGTCTTGGACTCCCGGAGTGTTGTGTCCGTCTTCCATGAGAGCAGCTAGAGAGAATGGGGCAGTCGGCTGATTTCCACAGATGCTGGTGCTAAGGTCCCACTGTGAACGCCAATTGTGGTGACCTGTTTCT
Organism: Monotropa hypopitys; assembly: GCA_002855965.1. NCBI lineage: Eukaryota > Viridiplantae > Streptophyta > Magnoliopsida > Ericales > Ericaceae > Monotropa > Monotropa hypopitys. The sequence continues at coordinate 1,125 of NMUG010002244.1, read as the reverse complement.
GCCGGAGGTCTTTCTCGAACTGCTTGGCCCTCGGACACTGGGAGCCGGCTGACTGGAGGCTAGAGTGGTCCCTGCAAACAAATAAAAGGGATCCTCCTGCTTGGCTCCTGCAACACAAGGGTGAGTGCCAGCCAGTGGGGTTTTAACCAACGGGGCCTCCGATGCTTAAGTTAGGATTGTTTGGAGAAGAGGTTAAAGCATAAAACGGAGGAGGCCGGACAGGTAGCGGTCGGGGATCGATTCTTGGATCAGGACCCCGTGAACAGTGCCTAGAGGGGGTATTTATAGGGAAATGTTGGCTTGGGGCTCACGAATGGTGAGTGGGCCGCATGTTACGGGCCTTATGGTGGGCCTGGACGGTTGGTGGATCGGGTTACGTTATACGGACGGGGCGCTATGGTGAGTGCCCCACGATAGAGACCGGAGGGAAGCCCTCCGGATGATCCGGTCCGTTCGGTGATGAGTCGGGGAACGGCGCCAAGGGCTGCCGAAGGGCGCGATCCGAGAACCGAGGGTCGGTCGCAGCGAAGGCCATTTGGTTTGGTTGGGTCGGCCAGGCCGACTCTTTGGTATTTAGTCTATGCCTTCCTTTTTCTCCCCAGGGCATGGGTCCGGTCACCACAGTCATAATAAAAAAAATAAGACATTAGAAGCATTCATAAGACACAAGGAAGCATAATAGTTCCTTGGAAAGTATAAGAGTGTAGACATAACTCCCCCTTAGAAAGAGAATTGAATCCATATGAAAGCATATAAGGGAGATATTCAATTATTGATTTCGATCTTAACTAATCATCAATGAATTCTTATTTGAACAGAATGTAGTAATATAAAGTCAAATTGACATATAAAAGAGGAGATTTTGCATTTAGAACCAAATCATAATCTGTCTGTCAAAATTTCTACTGACCGGTATGCAGACCGGTATATCGGCCGGTATACCGGCTGCCTACCGGCTGCATACCGGGTCCATACCGGTTTGACAGTAAACATAAAAACCAGTTTTTATGATGACGAAAACCTAATAATTCGCATAGAAGCACATATTAGATCAAAAAACTGTTTTAACCCATGATATATCATAGAATCATCATCAAATATGTGTCATGAACAAACATGTTTAAG